>JAQIXS010004231.1:0-15689 GCA_034700785.1 Rossiulus vilnensis
TTTTTTTAACGTTTATTTCCTTCCCTTCTCCCCCCCCCCCCAATTTTATTTTATTTACTATAAATAAACAAGATATTTGCAAATTAAAAAAAATAGCTCAGTCTCGAGTGGATGACCTATTTTATACGGGAAAAATAAATTTAACAATTATAATAAGTACTTAGGGCACATTTTATTTTGGCTTGTTGGACATCCTTTTCGATCGACCTTAAAGGTACGAGAAATACTGAAGAATCCATGGCAAATTGGCTGTCGAGAAAGTACAAACTCTCTAAAACGTTTCAGGTAATGAGAGACGAACACTGGTCTGAAAGTTCCTATAGGCATTTTAACAACGAAGGTCAATCATGCTAAAAGATTAGTGACTTCTTGAACATGTCTATGCATCGTCTTATCCTGCTTAGGGATATATTTTTCGTATTCTTGCGTAAATGGGTTTAACCTAATGAAGCGAGTAAATTTAATTAAATACTTAAATTAATTATGGCGGAGGACGCCGCATGCTTTGCAATTCCATGTGTATTTTCTCTCGCACTAATGGGATATGGTTTGACTTAATTTATTGTAGTCGGCGTCCACAAAATCACTGCAATATGGAGCTAGATGCAAATCAATATTCTTCAAAAGAACGATTACTGAAATGCTGTTTTGTGCATGTGTGCCGTGTTGGTTCTTTAAACATACAACTTGTAGTATGGCATTGATTATCGTGTTGATCTTCGTCTGCAAATGGAGCTGTCAGTACGATTATTTATTGTGCTCTGCCACTTTTCGTTTTTAAAGTTTAGTCAAAGATTTGTCATTGACTGTAGCTTATTGCATCTAGCATCAATTATTGACTCTTGATTTGTCGTTATTGGAATTATTTGAAGGTCAAACACATATTGAATGAACGCTTATTTTAAACGAAGAATTCGAAATATTCACTCGATTGCTTTAATGCTATTACCACGGAAAGCGTACCGTATTCCAGACAAGTTTTCTTGTCTGTTAAAAGTCACTCTTCACTGAAATTTGAAGTTGGGAACGGCCTTTTTGGTTACTCAAGCCAGGAGCATCCAGTGTTCTAACACCAGTGATGTGCTTTCGTGTGACATCTTTAGTTTTATCTGCGAAGGCGTGTAACCACTACAGAAAAATCGAAAGCTTACTTCAACCCAGGCACGGTAAGCACCATTTAGTTTAGACGTGTTTTTGGGCATGCAATTTTGAAACGTTAATAAAATCCTTAGAGGTGGATTTTAGAGTTGTTGATCATCTTAGATCAGGAGTCCATTACGGCCAATCCCACACAAAACCTGCGTGAAGGTATAATGAATGGACGACCCCCGCATTGTTATCCCAGCCGTGCTCTGTTGGGTGCGCCATTGTCACTACACTATTAATCCGAGCTTAGTCATTAAAGGCAACGTTAACATTGGGCATTTTGTTTGATGCAATGGGGGTGTTGTCGCCATTGAAATTCATGTTTTTTCTCACTCCATTCTGCGGAGATTGCACAGACGAGACATTTAAGATTTAATTGAAAAATCAATGCGACGCACGGAGGGGAAGGAATTGCGAGGGCTCGTTATGATTAGCTAAATGAACTCCCGTAGCATAATATTTATTTTGGCGGTGGCGGAGATATTTTTATCCATTTTATCCATTGTGTTATTATGCTGCTTGCATGGAGGGGAAGATTATTTGCTCGCGGGGATGTTGCTCTCTACTTCTGCTCTAAAAATTGATGACTGGTAAAGCCTTGCTCAGGTACTCATGTTAAGAGCTCATGGCACTGATGGAAGAAAATATTTGACTTAAAAACATTGAAATGCGTTTAGCAATGAAATGATGTAACAACTGTAGGTCAGATGCCACTTTACGGTAAAAGGTGATGTCACTGGTTTCACATCGATCGAGTTGTTCTGTTATTATCATCGAAATGAAGAATTTAGACATCCAAACCTGAACGTGGATAACATAAATGGTTGTATGCTGCATATTAAAATACTTATTAAATTTGTAATATATACTGTATGCATTGTATATTTCGGGGTTTCCACTTACCTGGAAAACCTGGAACTGTCAAGGACATTTGCATAACCTAGAAAAGTCGGAGAATATTTCAAATGTGAATGCAAAAGTCAGGAAAGTTTTCATCAGAAAAAAGTTCCGGCCTTAAATTGTCGTAATTTAAAATAATTATGATACTGCTCAAAAGAGGGCATATTGAGTGACACTTATGCAATAAAGGGAATTCTCTTATTTTCCATAGCATATTCCACTTCTGAAATAATAAATAAAAATATCTGTAATCGGTAAATTTTGTTTCCATTTTATTCTATAAGCATTTTTGATAAAGTCAGGGAATTTTTTCCAAAAACCTGTAAACGTTAGACAAGTTTAATTTTGGTGGGAACCTTGCATTTCGGTACATTTTAAAAATCTACTGCCAATACCGAACAGTTCTGCAAATTATGCTTATTGCAGTATACAGCGTACTGATGATTAATTGTACAAAGGAACATTAACATTGAGTTTTATTATTATGTGGCATGCATGCACATGACCTCCGCTTCCTTTCTTCCTCATTAAACTAATTACTAATGCAAAAGGGTATGTTGGAGATACAATGACGTTATCCAATGAATATCCAAAACCTCTGGGCAGTATGTGAAATCATCTCGGGATCATTTTTTTGGATATTTTTCAAGTTTTGGATTTTTCAAAAACAAATTCAGGCGCAAGTATTCGTTTTTGCTCAGAAATGTTGTATGGCTGTAACTCAACTTTATTTATTGGAAGGCGGTTTGAAATTTCCAGGAAAAAAGAAACGATCATAATCGATTGTTAAATCATCTTCCTTGTTTGGTTTGGTGAAAATATTATCCAAAGCTGACTTTTTACTTAGGCCACTATATTCTCATGCATTAAAAATTTATTGATTTCGCCATCATCAGTCTACAAAATAAACAGTGTTGTAGCACATGACTTTAGTCAAAATCCGTGCTGAGCGGGTTCGTTATTCCGTATACCTTTATTTACTTCAAATTTCGTGTTGGATGGCTATTGTGCTCATCTGCAGGACGTGACATAAGAGAGGGCGCTGCTTGGAGGGATGCGCAATGGAATGGTCTGCGTGTTTATGCGTTCTGTGAATGTGATGCCAGGGCAGTGATTTTCATTTCATGCTTTTAATACGTCAGTAACATTACGTATGCACGATAAACGAAAAGGTCAACTGCTCGTTTTGTCGTAGCCATTGGTGACATGATGTGCGTTTGAAACGGGAGAAATGGGCTCGGGGCACCCGGGGTGGGGTGGCATTTTTGCGGAGAAATTAAATGGGCGAGTTGCAGTGCTGGAAAATGAAAAAGAGGGGAGGAATTTGAAACTGCCCACGGACCGTGCAAGTCATAGGAGAGGGGATGGAGGAGGGGTGCCTGTAAACGATCTTTTAAAAAGATGATCCACTGGGGCGGGTTCCTATTAAAATCATTGCGCAATAAAATCAGAGGGGGCTGTTTGATTTTCGATGGGAAGCCAGTAAAGGTGTGCCTGGTGGTGTAATTGTTTGGGGTTCGGTCATCGAAAGGTCTTTCTAAACCTGCGGTCAACCTTCGTCACTTAATGTCATCCTGTTGTTAATCCCACTGTAGTATTAGGTGCGAGTATTAGCGAAGATTCCTTCTTTGGACATTGAACACTTAATATTCATGGTAATGTTTTTAATCAATGACAACATTATTACTGCAAAATCTGCCAAAAATGTCCTGGAAATTGAACGACATTCAAATCGGATCTTTTTCTTAAACTCGTGTTGTGGTGACACTTTTGAGAATTAGATATCAAAATTTCACTGGAATTATTTTGTAATGCGTAGTTCGGTGATTTGGTTCTTCCGCCACCATACAGCAGAAGGAAAGTGAAATCATGCCATAACCAATTGAAATGTTATTTATCGTGATTTTTTATCTTGTTATGGTGTTGAAGTAATTACGACTGAAATGTCGTTTATTCGCACGAAGTAAAATTTTGCAATCATGTACTTATTGTAATTGCTAGTTAGTTTTTTTTCCTGTGTAGATTTCTTTGTCCACTAGCCTTGAGTTTTGTTTATAATTTCAAAATATTCCAGTTTATTTATAAAATAAAAACATAATTAAACTTGAAAAAGAAACCTCGCAAAGAAACCTAGGATGAGCATCGGAAGTTGCATAACGGTTTTTTCAAGCTTTAAAAAAAAAAGACGTTTGCAAAGTACACAACTCAAGACTCTGGTGGACAACCTACACCGGAAAAATAAATTTAGCAATTCTTTTGGGTCGGCCTTAAGGCTTCATGCATTTAAAATTTACAGAACGTCGAACAGCACACGCTTTTTATAGCGTACTGAGAAGGAAAAGAATTGAATAATGCATTTAGAAAGCTACCATCTCAAGCAAGTCGTTAGCTCTCAACTCAATCCCTAGTGTGACTGATTTAGTATCATAATTCGTAATCCTCCCCATGCGTTGCTGGTAACTTAGGTATAGCTCTAGCATTTTTAGTCCACGGAGAGCCCTGTAAAGTCGTGAGTGATGAGGAGATGAATCCTCAGCTGATTACTTGTCATGCATGGGCACTATTATACCATAACCCCCCAATCGTATATGCATGTACTAACAGGGCGTGCATGATATTCCTTCGATAGGCATCAGATAATGCGGCCCATCTGAAAGATCCTTGCAGGTCATCATTTACCTTGCTGCTTACGTCGGTTGCTACCCATTGAGTTAACCTTTCGGTTCTAATTTTTCATGGGATCGCAGACCTAGCGAGTTGTTCCCTTTTACCCCTCCACTGGAGGATCTCAGTATAGATCGCCCTTCACTATCGTAATCCGTGAACAATTACTTTCCAGTCAACATTCCATTACATTCTGGCTTCCCAGAGGACTTCCGATGGATTTTCTCTTTACCATATTCCCCTTCCACTGGTGCACCTTCCGTGGACTATGAATGTCCCATGCACATGGCGAAGTGAGTCACTTTTAACCCCTCGTCGCTTTCCGTGTTATCTTTTCCGATAGATTTCATTATTATTCGCCAATCCTTGCATCAGCGATGTTTTAATTCCATCTTAGGCGTGATGAGATTGGTTATTTCATGATGCGTGCAGCGTATTGGGGCCAGGCAGTGCTTGATCTTAACAAGTCAATGTCATTCTGGGTAAATACTTGTAAGCTGATGTAAGTTTTGGGAATAGGATAGGATCTGTAGCGTTTCAATCGGTTGCGGTGTTGTTTTTGGCGGAGCGCAAGGAACTTAGCGGTGAATTCCCACAATGCGAAAAATTGTCGAACATAGCTTTGGTTGAACTGATTATTATTGTTGTTAAATTTTCTTGGCTTCCCTCGTAAAATTGATATTAATTGAATATGTCCCGTTTATTTTTTTTAGCTAAACAAACATGGAAAATCCAAATCCAAAATCCAACAAAATCACTTATAGGTACAGTGTACGTGGTGAAAAGTGCTTCTTTGATCCATTTTTTGTACTTTTTCCAAATAATTTAAAATTCGTAAGGCACAAGCATGGAAAGATACATGGAAAATTAAATTTAGCAGTGATAATAATCCGTTCAACCAAACATCATGATCCAGTCATTTCACCAGTCATTTATGGGTTCATTCGAGCAAAAACACGCTCGATCTTGTGTTTCATCAGCGCCATGCTTTAGTGGACATGTTCCTCAAAATCAAACATCTTGCTGTGTAATGGTGTCAACAGTCGACTGTACTGTACTTAAGATTCTTGTGATGAATTTTATGCTAATGTAGTCTACTAGCAAAGCAAAGTCAAAAGTTTCAATTGAACATTTGAAGCAATGAATAAGAAATATCAAAGCATTAAGGATAGTTAGTAGTTAGCTATATACTGTCGATGAGCAAGATTAAAGTAAAGGAGTTCCAAAGAGCGGATGTAAGGTCTGTGGCATTATTGTCAGTATAGTAATGGGCTATTTGGTCCCATATGTTATGTACAACCAGTTAGGTGCACCAAAGCACTTGCTTGTTATTGTGTTGAATTACAATAGTTAGATCTAATAAAGAGCAGTTATATCTTATGTGAGCACGTGATATTCTAATACATGGAAGCTCCAGTATAAATATAAAGGAGGGCATGTAGATGTTTCGGTTTCACACAAGAAGCAAGTTATGTCTGGAGGAAATGCATTAATTTTCATAAAAATATAGTAAAGGTTTGTTCTTATTTATTATGAAAACTTTCTGAGTGAAAACGGGATGTAAAATAAGTTGTCAGCGCTTATTTTTTTAAGATAAAAGGCGTTTTTAATGTGTGAAGTGTGGGCAAGGAGATCTTATTCTTTACCATGCATTGGTGATTTTTAAGAAACTCTTTTAGTGTGTTGGAGAAGAAACGCATTGTGTTGGCAAAACAAATTATCCAAATTATTATTTTTTATTTATAATTAGCGCGGTTTCTTGAAAAGCTTAAGATTGTAATTAATACTTGCAGCAAATCATGCATGTATGAATAAATAACTTCTTCGTGAAGTTCAATTACACAAACAAGCCTAGTGTGAGCAGTTTAGTGCCACAGTATTCTATGTTAAATCTAATTACATGTAGTTAATAATGTAGGCCTACCTGCTCACGTGCTTTTTAAGTGGTTTTGGCCTCTACAACTTGCTTAAATGGATTAAAATATCCGTTTTGTGTATGTTTAATTCCGTAAAACGTTCCGTTATATGCTTTCCTAAACTAGGCATTGGCTGAAGGCTAAATTAGACCCATCTGTTATTTACAACCAGTTAGCGTTGCTATAAATGTTGTCGGCGAATTTCGTTTTTACACCGACTTTCTAGTTTATAGGGAAACGTCATAACAGTAACCAAGTGGTGCACATACGGTATATTGCAACTGAAGCTCTCATGAGGTCGACTCAGGCATCAAGGATTGTGTGAAATGAGTGGCAAAGCCACGCAACGTCATATTAGCTCATCTCATTTAATGCATTAACCGTGTTCGCACAGAATGGTAATTCTGTCAACGCTGATAGCACTATCAAATTTATTTACGTACCTATATAAAATTTCACTCGGTATGCCACACGACGGACATTTTTTACTCATTTTTTTCCCATTAAAGTTTGCAAATTCTGCATTCATTAATTTTCAAATTTTTGATTAAACTTTTAATCCGATGCAAGTAACAGTGCATATATTTTGCAAATAATTTTAATGTAATCAATGTTGTACTGGTGTTTCTGTAGGAATCACAAAAAATCGACCTCATATTTCCTGTGTTAACACGCCTTGCCGTCTTAAAGACCTTAAGTACTTAAAGTTTTTTCAATGCGATACAGTTAGCTATTAAGTAAGACTACTTAATTGCTAGACTTTTGTGATTTTAAATTATTGCTTTTTATTTTTTCGAGTATCTCTTCTTCCTTATCCAAAACATCCTCCAACTCCTGGAAGCCATGATGGACGTCATGGAGTGAAGACCTCTCAATGGATTTTGATTTGACCACTATGTTTTTAAATCCTTTCATTCAGCTGAACTATGATATTGAGGGTAACAGTAAAGTTAATATTTGGTGACTTGGTGACATATTCAGCTAGGTCTGGTAACTAAGAATAGGCCTAATAGACATTAGAATTTTCGCATTGACTATCCACAACGTGGTTAATAAAAACTTTTTTATGTTAAAATGTGTAAAAATGACTCAACGGTGATTGCTGGAGGATTTTTGTTGTTTGAAAACCCTGATTAATTCATCAATCATCAAACGAGTTTTATTTTCTTAATGACATTTTACCGTATATGAACGTTAACTGATGCGTGCCTAAATCGTTTTTGTGCCGAATTCTGCAGTACTGGAACCTATCTGATACCTTTGGTGCAACAATATCGTCCAGAGATTAGATCCCATCCGTCATGTGACTCATATTATTGCCACCAGCTAAGGTCTTTAGACGGCTCACGTTTTCTCCATGACTGCCTATAGTTTATGGTAGTCACCAACCTATTCCGATGCTCAACTTGTACTTTTTGGCATGCCTTTATACAGGAGGACTTCCAGAGCAACACGGCCTGGCAGCGTCGCGATGGGGGTGCAATAAAGCCCCTCGAGTGCCGCTCTTGGCGTCCACTCTCAGCGCCGTGTGCTATCGTGTGTTACAAGAAACCCATGCGTGACGAATAAATTTCGATCAAATCGCATTTGATAAAAAAGATTGACACGTTTCATTTAACGTGAGATACGACTTCAATTTCTAATGGGGGTTGGACCCATCTGAGCGCTCCTATGGGTGACAGGTTCTGCCCTTCCGCTGTAATGAATAGCCCTGGCTGCCAGCGGACTTGTGCTAATGCTCACCTAGGGTGCCCTAAACCCTCATAATCTGGTTGAGTGTTTTGACATTATTAGACTTGTGCGAGGAAGGAAGTCGAACTTTCCCGGTGTTTTTTTTAGCCAGTTAGAAAGGCCGACGGTGTTTTCAAATTAATTCCAGAGCTTATCAGTGGCGCCATTCAATGCATTACTGAAATTACTTGAAAGGGATTTTCCAGTTTACATCAAGTGATGTATTCAGGCCGTAATTCCGTTGTATTCCGTTTCTAAAATGTTAAGTATAAACCGTTTTACATTAGGTTACATTGCTGCAAAACCGCAATTTTTTCAAACGTACCAATTTATGTTTTAATACCTGTATGTATTTTTATAGACCGTTCATTATGCGCAATTTGTACGAACATTTATCATTTCTTAAACCTCTTGCGATTTTTGTTTTCACTTTGATATTATGAAATTTTTTAGTTTGGTCATAGTGCAATGTGATTTCTGCTAGCGAGAATGCCAATCATATTCCTGGGATTTGTTGACTACATTCCTAATTGAAGAAACTGCTAAATTTCATGTAAAGTTTGGCCCATGGTTAAAAGCGCTATGCGAAATTAAATTCCAAATTTTATTTTCTTCAGATTTGAAATTGTTTTTTCTTTGTTGACTGCTTCTCATTAAATTGAGTGGTGCAAATGAACTATCTGGGTAGAAACCAAACTATATTTAGCTGTATTTGTACTTCAGAATCTGTAAAAAGCATATAGAAAGTTTAAGCATCTACCCCGTCTATTTTCGAGCTTCACTCGAGATTTTTTTTTGCGAACCGCGCAATAGTTACTCATTGAAGAGTCTCTTTTAGACATCCGCTTTTATTGTAGCGTTCGTTTTACTTTCATTTTTCAAGAAAAACACTATTGAAATTGATTAGCTCATGTACTATTTCCCCACCAAATTGGATTTCTTCCAAGAATAAAAGCGATTCTAGAATAACTTGATCAATAATTGAACCCTCTATATGTAGTATGTCAACATCGAAAATTGCGCACAAGGCCTCTGGAACCTATAACAGCTCCAAATAAAACAGGCCTTCAATTGACGTTAACTTGCTTTGAAATGAGATCAAGAAGCAGGCTTGCGAGTCAAGAATGAGAACAAAATTGCATTTCCTGTTGTATCATGAAAGCTTGCTCGGTTGATTCGAGTAAATTTCTTTAGCTTTGAGCCATTGAAACGACCAAATTGAAATAGAGCAAATTTGCTACTTTAGACCTACTGTATGTATGCAATAGCTCCGATAAGTACCACTCGGAAATATTGTTGTATTGTTCAGGTGAAATTTACCAATTCTGAACAATAGGGTGGATATATTCTACAGACTTCTCGGACAACTTGAAAAAATGAATTTATATATAGGCCTATGTAGTCAAATAATATTTCAATTTCAGTATATCAACTTTTGCTGTCGAATAAATGGCTACTTCACGTGAATTGAGCTATGCATCTAACATCGAAATGACACGATATTCGCAGTTATCCGTAAATTTCTACTTCGTCAAATCAAAATAACTCAGCACTTCTAAATTCCTGTATCCATTATGTCCCTAAGCTCACTGCTCGCAAATGGTCTCTACTTAGCCTACCCCTCCCTGGAAGCCAAAATAGTTGAATACTGATGGATCCACGGGGGCGTTTCGATGTTACCTCACGCGGTTCATTAAACGATAATCATCTAATGTCTATGGAGATTGAATGATTGCACGGCAGCAAAACCGATAAATGCATTTATCGGTTTTGGCCAAACTCAATTTATTTTCTAGCAAAATAGGCCTACTTAGGCCGCCATCGAAAAAGGAGCGCCGGACGTTCTTCTCCGTTCCTACCATCTTTATAATCATCCACAGTCCGTCATTTCGATCTATAGTAATGTGATCAGTGAATTACATCACTTCCAACGTTCTCTCCCTAAATACCCTATCGTTTCTTCTCCGCGCCCCATTTTGCGCTTTCGCTCCCCCTAAGCCATATTTTCTTTCCATTTCCTCCTACAGTGGAACCACGATAGAATTTAAAATGACACTAGCTTATTGTTTCATTCAACCAGTAATTGGCTCGCTTACTGTAAGCGCCACGTGTGCTGCTGCCATTAAGTGTAATGCCCGATGGGGAATTTGCATTTCGTACGGAGACATGAATAACATTGTTGGAATTTTCGAGGATGATTCTTCGATTAAAGGAGCCCTTTGCTCCGTGAGTGTGATGGATTTTCGTTTTCTAAATAGCAGTTGCTAGACAATTTCTTCATTGACACAGCATGTAAACTTCTTCGAAGGGATCATAATCGAAATAATGTGCAAAAGTGAAATGACAACGTATGCGTATGGTAATTTCAATTTCATGTATGAATTGCATATTGCACGTTAGCCTGCGTGGTACCTGATAGTGTATTATGTACTTTGATATTGCCGTGCTGACATATTTCATGCTTTTTACTAACAGCAGCAAACACGCTATTGCGCTTCATTTATGGCTGTTCAGCTTGACAGACATTCATTGAAGCGTAATGAAAATGTAGTATTGCGCCAAAGTGGAGCGTAGCAAGGCTGCATAATAAATTCGCTCACTTAGGCTAATGAACATCAGTTTCGTTCGCCTATCAGCAGCTGCCAAAATATGTACTCTTGGCACTTGACGTGTCCGGTACAAGTACCTCACGCAAGCAGTGTATGCATGTCAGGGTAAACAAATGGCCAATCTGCCCATGAATGTAGTTTTGTCAGATGATTCATGTTCAAGAAACAAATTTTATTTTTTCACGCCCATGTGCCAATTAGTATTGCACCTCTGATTGCATATTTACGATGCATTTAATTCGTAAACTCAATTCATTTTATCATGTCTGATTTTTAAAACACATGACTGTATGCATGTGCATCGAAGTGGGCTGCTTTGATGACAGTTAGATCCGCTTAAAAATCCACAAAGGACGTCCATCAAATTCAACGTTTTAACACTCTAACCCCTTTAAACCCAATTTCACGTAACACAAATGGGCCAGATGAGATTATTTAATTTATTTGTACAAAAAAATGCTTCATTTTCAATAGGAAGAAAATGTCCAAAAACTGATGTCATGATGTCCATAATATATGTGTCGTCCTATTTCATTTTAAATGCTCTTACGTTTTCACATAACATAATAAATGTCACAATTTTAATTCTGTATTTATTTTTACACAAGTTTACATTTTATATGCTAGAATAAGCTTCATCCCTTCTCTGTGTCATAAATTCTGGAAATGTTTAAAAACCTTATTTTTCAAGTCGAATGAGTAGTGTGTTCAATCTTTTCATGCAGTGCCATGTAATTAAATTTACGACATACTCGTGCATGTGGAAAATAAATATCGATTCCTACGCCATTACACGATGTCTGGTTTTTGAAAATCGTTGTACTAGCTTGTACCCATTGAGGGAATACAAGATAAATCTATTTAAATATTTGATCGCTTCGCTTATTCCACAGGTGGATTCTGTCTATAATGTCACTAGGTTACCGCAAATGCGACCTTCCAAAACAAATACAATCTATGCATTTTTAAAAAAAATTTCCACCAGAATTGCTTCGTCCTTAAATGCTGCTTATGCAATTATGCATTTGCATTGATATAACGCAGTGGAATAATTAGAGAGATAGCTATGCGATGCTATATCTAGACATGTTTTTAGCGTGGCCTCCGCGCAGCCATAAAGCATTAACAGTCTAGACTTATGCGATATTCTAATGATAACCCGACCATGCAAATTTAGTTCCTGAATCGCATATCCATATTTAATGCACATGAATGTAATCATTGAAGATGAGCAAGTACGCTTGGGCATTCAGCCACGTCAGCACGAAGTTTAATATAACGCATTTGGCAATGTTCATTTCGTTTTACACGATCTGCGGAACACGGTTTTGCTCATTCAGATCACGTCCAAATTGCATTCAGTTTTGAAAAAGTATAATGTTTATACTCTTAAGTAGCTTCCGTTGTCTTTTCCCACAAAGCCCAAAGAACAACTGCAACTCGTATTGTGTTTACCAATTAACGAGTGTTGTAGACTGTGTCAACTTCTCAAGTGGCCATATAGATTTAATGTCAACGTTGGCAAAACTACCTAACTTTGGCCAAATGAAGGACTGCCAGTCGATTTCTGGACACGCCACATCGCCAATCATATAATTACTGTTCCGCGCAAATTACTGGGCCTTATGCCTGGGATCAGGCCCTTCATACACAGGACTGCTGGTCGCAGATAATGTGATTTGTTCAATAAGAGATCTGCGAGGGACCATATTGATTGCACCCATTGTAGGAATGCACGTACATGCAGTAGTGTTGGGGAGAAAAGTCAAATTTATGTGTTCGATCAGGGTTTTAGGTTATAGACAACCAGGACATCTCTATATTACGGTTCAGTGTTTCTCATCCTTTTACAGCTCGCTTCACCCTCAAGTAATTAATCTTTTATCATTAAGACCCTCCAATCAAAGGGGTGGGGTCAGTGGTACAGCTGATCCCCTCTAACGTCTGCAACAACAACAACAAATAGTACTGCAACGAAGGGAACTTTATTGTTTGTTGTTGACTTGTTGTACAAACTATGGTCTACAAATAGAAATGGGGGCTGTCACATGATCTTGATTCACCTGTCATTTTGTTATGGATTCGCCTTTGTCCACATGATGTGATAATGAGCTAAGTAAAATTGTTTGCGTTTAATGTACAAAATTTTAAAATTAACCATAAATAAAATAAGCACTTGTAAACATTAGTAAAACTGGGTTATGTCAGAAAGGTTAATTTACGAGAAATCGAAAGGCAATTTGTTTAATGCGAAGATCATGTGGTGTCACTAGAATAACATACTTGGAAGTAGTTGAAGTCAAGCCATAATGTTTTAGATAAATGCCAGAAGCTTTATGGTTAGACAGAATATATTTAATAGGCGGTTTAAGAAAGGTTTTATTATAAAAAAAAGTCTCTTGCTAGTTTAAACACGTTAAAGAAATTTATCATCCTTTTAAAGAACCAATATCGTAAAGTTAGTGTTTTAAATTTACAAATAGAAGTACTTTTGAACTGACTTGGAAACAAATAATTGAATTTAAAATGTGGAGAAGGACCAATTTATAGTTTTACTTGGTTTCTCGTCACTGACTCATAAAGTTATTAATTTAAAGTTCTGATTTTAATTTGTAGACCATTGACTTACTCAAATAAAATATTTAATACTCTTTACGATCTTAATATAGCGTAATGTAAGTTTTTGGTGTATGTTAGATAACGCGCATTAAAATAGTTTACTAATTGGCCTTTTAATACTGTTTTGACAATTGACCTTTCTCGTTGAACTAAAATCAGTCACTAACTGCTTGCCGTTGAAATTTTTGATATTTTTTGATTTCTTGGAAGTGCAAAACTGTATTCCAAGGGCTATTAATATTTCGTAAAAATTGAGCTTCCAAAATGCGATCTTTAAGTAGTTCATCATTCATATGGTGTGCACTTTGAATGATGAGCATTATACATCACGTCTGGTGTTTTTTGGATGTTTTGGAAAGGCAGGAGGTCCTTGCGTTCCATTGATAAAAAACACGCGCTGTTTTTGGTAATTTTTGTTAATTTATATGTAATCCAATTTTAATATTACTTTTATCCATTCGCCTACATTTAATAAAACTAACAGCTAAATTTTGCGACAAATACATGCACAACAAGTATTTCGATTTGCCTAAAAGTGGATATCACTTTTGATGGAACTTGGATATCAAGTTAATCATTTAGGCAATACGGGTACCGGTACGTCTGATAAGTTAGGTGCATAGATTTCATCCCTCAAATGCATTATGTTTATTCTCCGACAGTTTGATATTGAGTTGAATTAAATTAGTTGCTTGTAAGTCGGAATTATCCAATGACCCTTAATTGCCTGAAACGTTCTTGCTTCGACTGCATCAGATCTACTTTTCAGTCCCATGAATAATTCTACTTTAATTAAGGTGTCTCAGGAAAAACCTTTTTTCCGGAGTTCCGGTACTGCGCAGCGTTTCGTAAATCTAAACTGTGTTCTTCAAAAATCGATGGAAAGATACGTTGGAATAGGCCGACTCAGAGAAGAGGGGGAAATTCAATTGACCCCATTAAATGCCGTAAGCAAGAATCATTTTCCACTCTTTTTTTCCTGATGCAGTACCGTTTGTAATTGGTAGAGAATAACTTTCAAATTACTAAATTTTCCAATTTTGGCAAAAGCAAAATTGACGAGTTATGGGTGCCATTCAATTTAGTCTCAACAAACAATATCTGACCGCCATGTTTCCTGAGTTATTTTTCCCTCCATCGCATCATTTATGATGTTCAGAAAATGGGTGAATGCGATCGTTACTTAAGCTTGCTAGGCAATACGAGATTTCGTCAAAAACTAGGATAATGTCGTGAGATTTGCTTGACGATCGGCTGGTTGCCACGGTAATCTTTATTTAGTATTAGTCATGCTTAAATAGCACACCTAGGATCCTCTGGCAACCTTCATATTTTATGGTTATGGTCTGGATAATTCAAACATTTATATTCGAAATGCCATCTAGACCGAAAGCTGAATTGCGAATTGAGATGTTTACGTCGTTCCCAATACGGAGTCAAGAGCGTTTTCACTTAAAATTCAGATTCCGGTTTCCTTCATTGATTTTATTCGCTTTCGTGACACCCACAGCTGTGAGCTTTCTATTCCATCATAAGATGGGCCTAACGTTTTTGTGGTTTTGTTTTACGTGCTGGTCTGAAGATGCGATTACTGTAAAAACAAGCGCCTTAAAGCGTTTTATGTTTGGCGTATTTCTATGTGCATCTACCATCTCAGGACGGAAAGAAATAAAAAACTGACAAACGCTTTACTAATGTTATTGTAAATTTGAATCTTTCTGTCCAATCGAATATATTCTGTTTTCACAATTTTTTATTTCTATCCGGTGGCCATGCTGTAAATAGGCAAACACTAAGAGCTTGAGAGTATGCCGTATTGCCAACTTCAATTTCTCAGGGTGATATTTGAACACATTTCCAAAATTCAGTAATCACAGTGTTTAATATTTTTGGTATCTGTTCAATTCTGAATTTATTTAATTTTGTATGTGTTATTTTTAAATTAATATGGTACTATTTGACAGTGAAATGAGAAAACATTTGTGGTTTCTTGTGCTTTCATTTAGAACCTATGCCCTAGTTATTTTGAAATCGAAGCAAATACGTTTTGCAGTTGTCATTATAATAGCACACAAAATTTATAGCACTACGGTTATTGGCTTTG
>JAQIXS010004232.1:0-15686 GCA_034700785.1 Rossiulus vilnensis
ACCATTTCCACAAACCATTATACTAGCATAAAATGTAACAATATTTTTTATTTAATTTTTTTCTCTCTAAATTTGATGATTAATCATCGCTATACTAAGATGAAATGAATTTAAACGCATTGTTATGAGATGACAAAAAACAACAAACATCAAAAATGTGTTTGTACTTGTAATCAACAGAAATCGTGGTCCATCCTGAGAGTGCCAATGTCAAGGAGGGAAACAACGTTACTTTGAAATGCGAATTTTCGGAACCCGTCCAGAAATGCACGTGGTACCGGAAGGAAAATGATCCATTAGACATCAGTGGCCGCTACCATTACATCGATACAAATGCAAACGGGATTCATACCACAGACTGTTCCATATCAATTGAGGACTTTAAAAAAATCGATGAAGGCAAATGGCAGTGCTCCAAAGTACATGGAGATGAGGGCTTTCATGAAGTCAAGTCCAATATTGCTTATTTAACAATGCTTGAATCCATCAAAACTAATAAAACACAAAATTCCAGTAAGTTACGTACTAAAAGTATGCCAAAATAAACTTTCAAAGCAACTCATACTCATTTTGATAAAAAAAAATTTTTGAAGAAAAGTATTGTAACATGCTAACTGCAATGTTTTACGCAAACTTAATTTCCATTTTCCAGCTTCTCCTCCTTCTTCAGAAACTCCTAAGCTGGCAGGGACATTAATATTAGGCTTAGACCAGCAAAATGCAATACTTCTACTGGTCGGTTTTGGCCTTCTGGTAGCCACAATGGTATTCACACTTATCATCTGTTATTGCCGAAAGTCGAAAGGTGCGCTCTGAATGTGGTTTTCAAATTTAAAAAAAACACTGGCATTTACGATCTTAATTTATTTGACTATGTTCTTAAACTATCCACATTTTCGTTTCAGACAAGAAGGATATCTATTTGGACGCTGAAAAGTTAGTGCCATAAAAAGATCCCCTTTTCAGACCATATACCGGTATTTCTCACTACCAACACGTCCCTCTGACAACGTCAAGAAAATATTGTCTGATAAGGGTTCTGCCTAAACTGATGTTCAAATCGATTATAAAAGCAAACGTTTGATGAACTAGAAGACAAAGTTTAAAACACACCTTGTAATATTTATATGCATACTCATCGTCCGAAACACCTGCAACCTGTCAGAAATTGTCCGAGGGTGGTTCATTTTCAAGGAAACCCAGCATCAGTACCTCTTGGGCACCGATGCCATTCCTTCATTTCGTCATAAGTTTGCTTTAAATACTTATTAAAATTGCTACAGGTATTTTAAGTCTAGAATCGGTTCTCCGTTAGGGTGAAGAGTTATTTTTCATAATTTGAAAATGTCCAGTTTAGTAATAAAAAAAATTCAAGCTTAAAAAAAAATACGTTATATACGAAAAACGAGTTTTTACCCCCCTCAAATTCTCATATACAATTAAGACATTTTTAAATTTGCATTAAATAATTCGGACCATGGAGGATAACCAATTTTACTAAGGCACAAATAAATTTACCAATTATAACAAGTATTCAAAAATCCTTGGGCATTCCTTAAAAGTATTTTCGAGCGTCAACGTTATAATTTGAACAAAACAAAAACCAGAAAGAAAACCTCACAGAATGCGTTTATCAATCTTCCAGCGCCCTGGCTACGTGCACCAAGAACAATGTCTCCAGTACTGCCCTGTCCGGCAGCAGAGCCCTTCTGGATCCCTCCAAGGCTCTGAGCCAGTCGTCCGAATCCGTGTGCGCATTCTGCCACCAGCAAAAACCGGAATCCTGCACCCCTGGAGAGGTCTGGTCAGCGCCACCGTGCAAGCACTTGCGAGACAGCCGCCTTCCGCTTCCAGAGCGTCCAACTCTGGAACAGCTGCCACCGTACCTCGCGGACCAGCTGTACGACGACACCGGTCGTCTGTCCAGCATCGAAAAATATCCTTGCGACACCTCGGACAGCAGCGGACCCTCTAGTCCTCCAACGCCCGTGCCGGTGGACTACTACGTCTTCGTGGAGGACATCCTGGAGAAGTTCCCACCGGACAAGAACTCTACGGCACTGTCAACTCCTTCGAGCGCAACCAGTGTCACCACATTCAATCCGGTGTACGGGGATTCTTGCGCCACCAAATCCAAGCAAGAGACCCGGGTCTTCTTCCCTTCCTCCCAGAGTCCCCTTCCTGGAGGCCCAATGGCCAACGTCCACTCCGACCGCCCCATGTCCGATGTCAGCGACGGAGGCATCTACGCCAGGATTCAGCTGCAGGAGACAGGTAAAAATGATGAAAACCTTGCCGATTCGAGGATGGGTGCTGGTCAGCTCTTGGCCCACACCAAGACCGCAGACAAGGCAGAAGAAAAGAAACCGGAAGTTCCAGAGAAAACGTTCAAACTGCAGGCAAACATCAATGCTGGCACCAAGTGACAGGCATCTGGAATAGTCAAGAACTTTAAAGACACTCTTGAAGTGAATTTTCTGTGGGGAAATAGTTGGAGATAAACGTTGGACTAACACTTCAGGATCCAGAGGAAATGCGACCGCCATTGACCACCAAGTGCTTCTGCTATGTTAATACATAGTTGAATCTAACAACATGATACAATTTTTTCTGAAGAATTGCTTGAAAGCTTTTTTTTCCAGAACAGTGTAATATTATACCAAATAAATGGTTAGTTAGTAAAATATGATTGTTAGGAAATGAAAACATTCGTGTTATTTTACACGAAGTGAATTTGGACTTTGTGAAATGCCAATACTTAGCAGGCACTTAGTGTTAACTAATCTTATTACTTTGGATAACATTCAGTTATTTGTAACAGTTTGTACTCCTATTGAATGAAATGCATTCAACGTTTCCAAACTTATCAAACACAGTTTCAGATAATTTGGTCAAAGAGATATCACATTTCCAATTACGTTACCAATAAACAATATATTGTCTTACCAAAAGATTAATTGTGCATTATTTTATTGGCCCCTTGTGCATGTTACACATGGAAACTATGATTAGCAATTTATTTTTTAAAGGATTGATGGCAGCAAGAGAAATTAATCATAATTGTATTTTAAACTGTTACCAGTTTTTATGCTTCTCCAATTTTGTATCGACTACAATAAAACACCTGTTAATAATCCTGTTATACAGATCTATACCCAGGTAGCACAAATTGTACAGAAAATATATTGTACTTTCGAAAAATATGGAGATGTCCCAAATACAATGCCACTAGTTTACTGTTTCAATTTTGGTTAAATTATGGACCTTTTAAATCATGTCGCAAAAATCACCAAAAAAAAGAAGTCTTCGGACGTCATTTCTTGGTCAGTGTGCTGCCTGGGTGATATTGACAATGTGATTGACAAAATATGAGCTTACTTCGATCACAACTTATTTTGATACGACTTAAGCGAAAGTTCAATATCACGCACTGTTGACTTGACATGACAGAAAACCAATTATAAAATCAGATCAAACTTTTCAATTTCTACAGTGAATGTAAATCTAGTTTAAAACTCATTTGAAATAAAATGTTACTGTTTGGTAAAGTTTAAGAAGAAAAAAATTAAGATTTCCAAACTTTGTTCATTTTTTTCAGAAACGAAACGATTTTTTTAAAATTTAAAAAAAAATTAAAAATATGCTATCTTTGAACACAGAATGGTTGATTGTAATTTTTACATTGCTAAACTACCAAGTAAACCACGACAGTTGTATCCAGATATAAAGCCAACATTCAAGGATTAAATTCAGTATTTAAAGGATTTTTCAGTAACGTTTGTACACAGTAACGTAATCGATCTGGACATTTTTCTTACGCATGTTATGTAGTTTTTCTTTATCTCGATATCACTCGACCTATCAGCAGTCTTATGCCAAAATGTTTCAATTGCTAGTTCAAGCATCCCTAAGTTTGCCATCAAAACAGACAATTGATAAAGAGCAAAAACACACATTTCACTTTGCGAAAGGTGCGCAATCATCCACTGACAATATTTACCATCTCGATACACAGAATGTGGCCAAGTTTCGTTTTTGAGGAATTCTCACAATAACCTCTGGGGAAAAAAAAACACAGCATCGACATTATGAAGCTTTTGTAACGAAGCTTCATCGAGTGCCACGAACACTTCGTGACAACAATGAACACCAGGAACAATGAGCAATTCATCGATAGAAGCCGCAACAACGAATGGCACGAGCCAAGGACCCACACAAGCTCCAACAGGTGCGCATCTTAAGTTTTTACATGAATTTTCCCAGACTTTCATTAAGAAAAACAAGACGAAACTAGCCGGTTAGCCAAAATTTGACGAAACCGGTTCCGTGATCATCAGTTGTACCCGATTAGCGCCCATCAGAGAACCACAAACTATGTAAGAAATATTAAAATGAGAAGACACAATAACAATAACTGAAAAATAAAGTAAAAGTGAAAATATAAATAACTACGATGTGCACTGGGCATCATCAGCATAAAAAAAACCTTCATGAAACAAAAATCTTATTAGTTCAATTTCAAATTAACTGAATTATTGAATTGGTTTTTTTGGCCAGGTTTAAATCTGTTAATTTGGTTTTGTCGAGATCAATGTCTTGAAGGTTTCTTATGTGCCACGATTCTGTTCATGTTATTCGATGGATATCGGAAAGTAAATAATCATTGGTTCCGATGTCAACAGTTGCAACGAAATTCAACATTTCAACATTTCTGAAACTGAAAGATTTCAGAATTTCACTAACTGACAAAACTAATTACAGAAACTTTCGGGGCCTTCATCAAAACAATCAAAGATTATCCAATTATCTTTTTTGGCTTGTTTGTGGGAGCATTAGTCATCCTAATCACAGCTGCGAGCATCGTGGTCTACAAGAAAGTTTCAAAACGACTGAAATCAGGTAAACCATTTATCCTGTTTACGGATATTTTAATAAATACCTTTAGACGTAACTGTCAGATTTTAACACATGGCACACTGACAAAATGGGTCCCCGGAAAAAGGTACGAGGTGGGTAAGTAATCGATACACTAACAGATCATTTAAAGATTCACCATTTGAGGTGTAATCTGAAGAGTACTGGGTGCTCAAAAACTCAAGCAACAACCGCAGGAATAATACAACAGGAATAACATATTTCAGGTTCAACGGATATCGAATTACTGTCAAGCGAAGCAAGTGATACGTGAGTAAACGCTCTAGATTTCGTATTTTTACGCGATGGTATTTTGCCAAATAATTAGCGAAAATCGAATTTTAAATCAAAAGATAAAATTCACCGAATTGTTAAGATTAGTTCCATTTAATTAACAACTTTACAGGGCGTCCGTAGGATTTATGCAAAATCTATTACTTTTAGAGAACTTGGAAAATAGACCAATATTAATTACTTTTCCGCGATATTTTAACACTTTATTGAAGTATTTTAGATGTGAATTTCAGAATGCATTTTTACTTGGTTTTAACATGTTACCTGGAACAAACAAAAAACCGAAAATATATTAAGTAATACCTTTTAAAATATTTTCCCAAAACTTTACAACGATTTAAACTAATGTCAATGAAATGAATGGGAAAAATACTATTTTAGGAGTTGTAACGGAGTTTAATGACAATTTCTAGCGATGACTTTCCAAAAATTTGATGACCAATGTCCTAAAGGCGCCTTGCAGAATCAAATAATCCTAATAATGCCACTATTAAGATTTGCTTACAAAATTTCAAATTTTACTGGATTGACGGCGATGCAGAAGGCACAGATCAAAGTTTACATTCCACCGATTCCATCACAGAATTCACGGAGAAAGAGCCAGCAATACGAGCACAAGAGCGCCAGAGCCATTACATCCAAGCGCATCAGCGACATTTTTGTCGGAAGACATCAGCGAGAACGAGAACGAGATCGAGCCCGAGTACGACTATCCGGAACTATTCCAGTTCCGTCTGCAGATTGAAAAGCAGAAAAGCTTCTCCAAGAGCCAAGAGCAGTCCAAGCGCTTGACACGCAGTCCAAAGAATGCAGTCCACTCGTACGTGAACACCGACGCCATCGGCCAAAGTGAAGACAGCGACTGCCAGTACCTGATCCCTCGGCAGTTCGATCCCGGAGACGGCACCTGCGGCGAAAATTTGGCAAAGATGAAGCCATATTCGGAAGAGCCCTACTACGACACCCCGAGCCCCGAACTAGAGGACATCCCCGAAATCCACTCCGACAAGAGCCCATCCGGATTACGCAATGGCTACGTCAAGGTCAAGTCTGAAGGTCCAAGAGCAAATGTGCCGCGCAAGGCGGTTTCTCCCAAAGTGGAAGTCATCCAGGAATTGCTGATGCATTTCCAGAAACCCGCCAAGAAGGCAGGGCCGCGGGTGGTTAATGCCGAAAACGCCGACAGCCAAACGAATCCCTCGTGTCATTGCTCCAAGACGTGTCGTCGAAACGCAGCATCCGCCAAAGATGTCGGACTCCCTGAACTTTGCCGAGTTAAACGGCACGTTGCCGACAACGGTACAGACCCTTTGCCGACCAGGAAGTTCCCCAAAAAAAGATACGAAAACCTACCCGCCTTGGAATGGTGAGATAACGCATCATTTGGTACAAGAAAATCTGTTCGCGCACGCGCTTTTGTTTCCGCCGTTCTTTTCAATAATCAGTTAGCAGAATAAAACTTCAGAAGCAATTTGAATGTTACCATTTACTCGAAATACTGACGCAATGTCTTTTAACTCTCGTGAAAACTGTCTCACAGAAGGCGAATGAGATACCACACAAACAATAAAGACGCGGCATGAGCATAATCAATCTGTGTACCGCATTTTCTCGAATTTAAGCCACACACACACGCATTAGCCGCATCCGTAAATTGAATCATTCCATTACATTCGATACCCTACAAGCAGCACATAAGTGCCATGAGGTGGGGGAGGTCAATTAGTTCAACCCCAAATCTAAACACATAAGTGAGATTTCCAATTTCGTACAGTTAAATGTACTTTTAATAAAACCTAAAGGGGATTGGGAAGGGAATACGGAAGGGGAATATATGCCGCACCTCTTAAAAGTTTGGGGCGAAAGCGTGGCTTATACACGAGAAAATACGGTAAATTAAATTACGAGAAGAAGGCCCGAAAAATTTAAAGTAATAAAATTGATATTTCAATTGCATTACCTGGAATTTTAGTAGATTGTCATCCATTTTACAGCACATCATCCTCCTACACCTCAGCATCACCAAGGAATCCTTTTAAATGATCGTTATCGTCACCGTAGACTTTCCCTTCCTTCACGACAGTCTTTCGATCATTTTTTTTACATCCGTGACACGTCAGAGGTCGACATCCTCTTGGATATCCGCAGCGTTGTCTTTACTGCCTTCGTCTTCACCTTCATCCACATCGTCTTGTTCATCTTTTGCTTTCGCACCTTTCCTCGAAGCGATAGTGTTCAGCAGAGCATCTTTCCACGTTGCACCTTCCGTTTTCATTGCCAGTATTTGGAAAACTAAAATCAAAATTCAGTTTAAGCCTTAGAAAATCGGTTTACATCCGAGCATTCCACTAGAAATAAAAGTGACGATGGCTAGCTAGATCTCCAATTGCGTAAAAGTACTCACCGTCATTGATCGTAAGAACCTTTCTCGTTTTCAAATCTATGTGTTCGGAAATAGGCAGTCTTGCGTGGTAAACGCCTCGTTCTTCGGCCAAAGATAAACAAAGTCCCTAATATTAAGTAAGAAAGTGATGTATTATAACCCCACGAGAACTTGTTTAAACTTTCGCAAAAATGGCAATGACACGAATTAAACTGAAAAATAACTCAATCATCACACAAGCCACTCACCTTATGCTTATTATGATCCACAAAACCGCCAATTATATAAACTTTTGATTCGTCTATATCTTCCAGGATGTTCGGCGACTCGCTAGTTAGGTAGACAACATCCCTCTGGTCGAATTCCTCGAGATAGCCTCTCGATTTGAAATGAACCTAATTTATCATAAAAAAAGCATTCAAAGACGTACCAATGAAGGGAGGAAGGCGGCTCAATCTAATAAAACAAAGCTAAATGAACTTACGTCCCACAATGACGAGCCCTGGGTTTGGTCGAGCTTTTCTTTTGTCTTTCCAGAAAAATTAGTGATATAGAACTGCTCGCGAAGATGAAAAAAGTAAAATTACAACACAATTTGCCTCTGGTAGTTTAATAGCCCTTTAAATTGCACATCTACCGAACCTGCATTGGATTTGTCAACCTCCTATTTATCGAATAGCATCGTTGCAGTTGCTTACAAACTTTGCAAATATCCTGCAAAAACAACAATATCAAACTTAGCAGTGCAAACATATACAAAAGCTATAGACAGCAGCTATCGTATCAAGAAAAACAGCCTCACTAGAGTGGAATTGGTGGAATTAAGATTTAAGTTGGACAGTTATTCAAAACGATTGATTGGGTTTTAAATGAGTATGTTTCCATAGTTATTTACCATATATTAACTTGACACATCAATTAAAGAGGAAGTCTTATAAGTTACACTGGTTTCCACAATATTTCCAGGCGAATGCTGGGACAGTACCTCAGTGATCAACCACGACCATGATCCCTTCCTAATTACTCTTCAGCTCTATTAACTCTTAAAAATATGTAATTTCACTTACTGTATTTGCTCATATGCAAGCTGACCTTTATTACCAGAATTTTAAGCTTTGAAGAAGGGGGGCGGCTTACATGTGAGCGAACACTGCATGTGTGGGCTACAATTTTAGTTTAACAATCATATGGCATTAATTTGCTGGCTGTAGTGTACCGAACAGAAATAGAACAATAGAAACTCGAGGAATCATTTTGAATAACCCTGCATACTCCATTCATCATTTCATTGCTAAATTTCATGCTATGATGACACGTGTCAGTTTCGGCATTAACTTTAATATGCCCTACATTTCGCTCTTTGTGGAGCTTCTTTATGTGCTTATGGAACAATGCAATTCTAGCTACGTGGCACATAATAACATGTCAGTTTAAGCACTTTCAACAACAGTCAGCTAACATGATATTATAAACCATGTAACTAAAGGTGCATTGTTCCATAGCACACGAAGAAGCTCCACCAAGAGCGAAACGTTGTGCTTATTAAAGTTAATGCCAAAATTGACCGTGTCATCATGACATCGAATTTAGCATTTGCTTATTTTAGCATGAGATCATTTCATGGCGAATATGTTTTAACATTCAACCGTCACCCGTTCGTAGCACGCTCTCAAGGAAACCTGTGGTAACTTCACCCAACGTACCCATTGGGACATCAAGTGGTCGAAGGCAACGTCCACTGCAATCCTCTGGTGACAACTGGAGTCCTTCATGGTGGCGTTCTTCAGCTGCTTGCGACTGGGACCTTGAGGAACTATTCCCTTTTCTTTGGCTTCCGCTTTGCGCTTCTTCTTCTGTTCCCTTTCGTGTTTTCTAATGTCGTATTTCTCGATTATTACCTAAGGAAATATCTCTTATAAAATTCCAAATTTTGGATCCAGCACTTACCGTCTGGCCGCTTTGCACTCCACCCAGCTTTCCCTTTTCTTCAGCTTCTTCAGCTGACGCTTCGACATCTGCACGCTCGGTTCGGAGCTGCTTTCGTCGATAATCACGTCTTCCATCGATTTCGGTCGGCTTTTCGAAAATTAGACACTTGATATTTATCCTAAAAATCAAGAAATTAAGTAAGCGTAAAACAACGGCAAACTTCCAATCCATCGCACGTGCGTGGCAGTGTTGCCAGATCCAAGTGACAAATTCCGCGTCCAATCGGCCATCTTGAATGAAGCTAATTAAACGTACAGCCGCCATGTTTTTTTAGGGCATGCACCGGAATAGTTGTAGTTTAAGGGATTTTGTAAAAACGCATAAAATTACGATTTTAAGGTTTGAGACGTTGATAAACATGACTAGAAAGTCAAACACAAGCACGGAAACGAGATTGCAATATAAAAAAATCAAACGTACATGTATTTTTTCGACTTTCCTGACCTGACCTGACCTGACCTAACCTAACCTAGCCCGAGTATCATGCCTTCTCCTACCATGTCGAAAAAAAACCCCACAGATGCCCCGATCGCATCACTAATACTGTACTTACTGTGCTTGTATTCTGTACCGTACGAAGCTATTTTATAAAATTTGAGAATTATTAATAATTTTGTGAATTATATAAAAAAAAATTCATAAAAAAGAAATTTAAAAAACCCATTATGCAAACTTCAGTTTTTTTTTCAAAAAATTAACAGAACATTTTGAGATTCTGAAAAGTAATTCATTGCAAATGGCGAAACGAAGACATTTTGACACCTTAGGCCGATGACTAGTTGTGTCATTTAAGACCGATTATCGCGTTTAATAAGCGGTTTTTGTGAAATACAAAACTTCCAAATTTAATGCCGAGTGACTTTTTTCGTTTTCGATTTCATTCATTTGGATGTGTAAAATACTGATTCCAAACCGCATACTACGACCCTTCGTGAAACCAGGGTTCAAATCCATGATCGGCCATCCCAATTGAGGTTTTTATAGGATATTATAGTTTCTTTTCTTTTCAATCAGTTATTTCCATTTTAAATAATTACGGCATTTCCTCCACCAAATTAAACAATTATTCTCTATTCCCTTTCGCCAAGTCCTGCGCTCCCATGTCCTGACCATCTTTTTGATTGCGTAGTAAGAAGCGGCCCACGATCCCTTTTTGAAGGCATCAAACCCTAAACGTGCCCTTAATTTCCTGACCACCTGTCGTGACATGCAGGGCAGCCAGCAATTTCAGTTGCGCTTTGCATCGCCTAGATGGCGCCACCGTCTCCACGCCCGGCTTTTGATGATGATATCTGGTAATTAATGACAAGCAAATTTAATCCCAGGCTCAAATAACCAGATCGAGAGATGTGGGGAGGGGAGGGGGGGGGGAAATAAAACAACAGTTTGACTTTTCGTCCTCACGTCCGCCCTCCTCTCCACCAGGTGTACTTTTGACATTTGTCATCTGTAAACCCCTAGCTAGCATCTGAGCTCCGTTGTTTTAACTTTGACAATCGGATAATGGAGGCCTACCGCAACATCCCTTAAACACATTAATTAATATTCAACAAGTTAGGTGTCGTAAAAACGGCCGAAATAAAAGCTGCGTTTGGTGGCGGGGAATGAAGTCAATAAGCAAATAATATATGGAAGCAGATGTCGAAAAACAAAATACGAGACGTCATTTCGTCGCCACAACCGAAATGTCAATCAAGCGTTTTTATCCCATTGTTTTTACACGCAATTTCGACCGCAGAACCAACAATTGTCTTTCTCGTTTGGGGTGTACAGTCGATGGAATTGGAATTAATTATTCATTTATTCATTCGTTTCGACGAAAAGCATGCTGTCGGATTTAGGCCTTCCACTCTTGAATGTAGTTAGTTGCCAGATACAAAAACAATATAAAAAACAGGGTCTGGCAGAAAAAACAGAAAACAAAACCGTGTCTCAACACGTTCTGGGTCATGTTTTCGACCGGAAGACCATGCAGCAGGCAGACGGACACTTAACCCTGGTGAGAAGATCAAGTGTGCGATTAACTACTGATATCACTAACATTAGTCTGGGTTCCCGCAGCATTGGGCAAATAAAATACCCTGGAGGAAAGATCAGTATAAATGTACTAATCATATAGCCTACTGATATTAGTAACAAATTTAGTGATATCATTTAAGCGTATTGATATCAGCAGCCCCAAAAAACCACTAAAATACTGATATCATTTAAGCGTATTGATATCAGCAGTCCCAAAACCACTATAATACTGATATCACATAGCATACTGATATTAGCATTTATAAAACCAGTGTAATACTGATATTATTCAGCAGACTAATATTAGTAAGCCCTTTGACCAGTGTATATATATAGTGATATTAGTGGAGAATAACATACTGGTCACTTATCACTATACATGCATAAACACTAAATTTATTTTACCACTTTGAGCGAAATACTTTTAAAGACCACTTTTCTTGACATAATTCGTAATAAACGGACGCCGTATTACGAAATGCCCTAACAGAAGTTTAAAATAAACGTTCGAAAACACCTGACTGGATGTGTTAAAAAACACGCGTTTTGAACATATTTCGGTTACTGCAAAATACCCCCTTATCCACACGCTAAATTAGTCGGTATATTTTGTTTTAAAAAGAGGGTCGGGTTTACAATAATAGGATCTAATAATTACGTACTAAAACAATGATAAGGGGGTCTCAAAACTGAAATAGCACCTGCCTCGTTCCAAGTTAAACACGTATGAAAATAAAACTTCAAGCCTTCAAATTTCATATCTTTTTTTAAGTAAAACATTTACTTTTACTGCGTAACCTCTTCTCATTTCAAGAGTAAATCTCCAAAAACAAACGTCCCCCTTCAATTCCTGAAAATCAAACACAGAAACAACATTTTTACGATTTCAAACACGTACAAGAATGCACGAAAACATTTTTGAAGACGTTGAAATGTCAAACAATCGTCAAAGGCATGCTTATGTAATTGACACGAAAAACGTACAGTATTAAAAATGTTTTTTTACATTTTGTTTATCAAGGACAATTAAAAAATATTTATAACTCGTTGTGTGAACGATTTATTGTAGTTTAGAAAGCGTCTAATTTGAACTAAAATTCCTCATCAATTACTCAGGTGTAAAACCTTAAAACAAAGGATGGGCGTTCCATTTTATTTTTTATAAGTGGCCAATTAATAAATTAAGATGGTTTAATCGAATATTTTTCATTTAAACGAGGCAACCATTATTCGAAGAAAAACAAATTACTTAAAACAAGTAACCATACTAAAAGATTGAATAATGAAAAATATAAGACATTTTAAGGCGAAATTCGACAGTACGTTTGTTTGACAAAAGAAACAATTAGCTGAATCAAATGAACATCTTAATCTTAACTAAGTCTCCAAATGGACATTAGCATTTCATGAACATCGAAAAACGCAATCTTGATTTTATGCTAAATCAAGATCAGCGTGATTCGTAACGTTTCACAAATCCAGGTGTTACATTGGTCAAATTTTGCAATTTCTGTGAATTTGTGGCAATTGCAGTTTTCAGGCTATTTCACCAAACGAAAATTTTGTCATGTTGAAATAATCCATGCAATAATCCACGAAAAAGTTTTCATAAATTATTATTTGACAGGCTGTACCAGGGTGGTTTCTAATTTCCGAAAAATCTTTAAATTTCCGAAAATAAACTCCCCTGGAGTTTTCCGAGATCATGTCCTTATTTTCCAGGCTCACAAAAAAATATGTTTCATGACTAGGTTTTGACGGTGATAACGAGTGTTAAATTCGTTGTTGGGAATAGCGAAATTAGTTTATCAGACAAGTCGATTTTTGTGCCGAATTTCACAACGTTTAAAAAAATTCAAATTAACTCTAGATTGAAAAATTCCAGCTTCCAATTCAAAATTCCCTGAGTTTCCTCTATTTTCCCCAGGTTAGCAGGCAGCCTTTTGTAAGTAACACAAACAACCACTGATGGCTTTTAGGGGTTACGACCCTACGAGCCAATATCAAAAAATAGGGAAATCTTAAGTAAATTCAATAAGATGACAATAAATAGACACGTAACCCTGTTTGTAAGTAGATTAAAAAAATATTATTTTGGAGTTGAGATCAATGCTTGAGATTGCAAACTAGATTAAAAATCCAAAGCGACGAAAAGGGCGTCTAAATAGTCCCGCAAGGTGCGTTAAGGGGGTGTCGTTAGATCGCCCGCAGGTGTCCTTAATTGTTTGTTTTAGCATGCCTAGGGCCGCTGAATCCGAGGCGGCCAAAGTCTTAAGTGATTAGCATATTGGCAGGAAACAATAGATAATGACAAATAATAACGACACTAATTAGGGGTGTCTTATTATGTAGGGGGGAGCGATAAGGATCAGGGACGAGAAGAAAGGTGTGATTTAAAACATGAAAAATTAATCCGTCTGCAGATTAATAGAGTCCCCTCTCCCCACCCCCTCCCTCGCAACAATGGGATTCAATTAGGAGGAATTATTGAAAAAATAAAAGAATGAGGGGGGGGGGGTCCACGCATGGATTAAGGGGATCCAGAGCCGGATAAGCGAACGGGTGATGCGTGGATATAATTCGCAAACACTCCACTCACGTCATTATAAGTTGATTTATAAGGAAATCTACACCCTTTTATAAATGGCGAAATCAAGGTGGGGGTGGAGGAAGGGGGAGGGTAGAACCTTGGCACCTGCCCCAATTCGCGAGAGAAACACACCGATACCCTACACGTTTCACACACACCCTGAAATTCCCTCACTGGTGAAACTAGAAAGTATACAAAAAAATATCAATGACTTTTCAAGTACTTCTATTTTCTTGTCAATATGCAATTTTAACACAAATTAAAGAAAATGGTGGTTATTTTTTTGTTCATATATCAGTGATTCAGCGATTCAGGTGTCAACAAAAATTTATAAAAAACACACTTAAGGTACGAGGTTTTGAAGTATGAAGTCAACAGAGCTAAGCGGTTTAGTGGCAGCATGTCCGCCTTACATACGATAGACCAGGGTTCAAATCCCTGGTCGACTATCCTGATTGCGGTTTTCGTGGTTTCCACAATACTTCCAGGCGAAACTCTGGAATCGGCCTCGACTGTATTTACTTCCCAATTACCTTTAAGCTCTTTGACTGTTCAAAATTTGTAATCTCACAATTTGGGTTAAACTAATTTAACCCCCCCCCCCTCCCCCTCACCACATGGCATCACCACGTGGAATTAAATATTGCACTATTTAATTCCACATTCCTCATTCTAATTGCATAACCAAAACTGGACGCCGAAAAACCGCGTTTTTCCACCGTAATAGATCCGGATTCGACCCGATTACAACATTTAATGCAAATTGGTGTAAAGAATGCGCAAAATATGGCCGGCAAATTAAACTTGAGCTGACGTCACGCGACCAAGCGGCCAATCGCGACGCACTGACCGAAATTTAAATTTATAAAAGGAAATGCGGCGTGGCTGTGCTCACCGAATGGACTTGTGGTTAGTTAATAGTAGCAGTCAAAGTCGAGGTGATAGGAAAAAAAGGAAAAATGTCACGGGCCATACCTAAGATGCCTAAGAAGTGCGCTGAATCTGCCAAATTAAACCCCAATGCAACCACTCCTCAAGCAACAAAACAGGTAGGCATACGTGCTTTTTGCCGTAAAAATACCCCTGATAGAATGTTGAATTAATTGGATAACCTTCATCCACTTTAAAGGTAATTATTTCGTATTTTGAATCTCAATTTTTTCTAATTATTTCGTATTTTGTACATCAATTTTTGAGAATCTTATTTTCAAAAATTGATGTGAATTTACAAAATCCTAATGTGAAATGCTAAATCTTCTCCTATTTCCCTAAATTTATTTGTAAATGTTAAGTATTTTTATAGGATGTCGAATATTATGCAATACAGTAACGTTTCGCAAATGAAAAATTCAGAAGGGACTTAGGCACATTTGATCAATAATCTCAAAGTCCCTTCTGAATTTTTCATTTGCGAAACGTTACTGTATTGCATAATAAATAATTATAGCATTTGTGGTTGTAGCGGTCAAATTTGTTTTGTTTACGAGATTCGTGCGG
>JAQIXS010004233.1:0-15685 GCA_034700785.1 Rossiulus vilnensis
TAAAGTTGTAAAGTTGAAAATGATTCATTTGTACAATTGCTTGAGTAAAAAGACGATTAAATGTTGATTAAGGAAAAAAAATCGAGTTTGTCTATGTACGTGCCAAGTATTAATCTTTATTATGCAATGAATGATACTTAGTGAAAATAAAAAGCTGTTTGATCTTGCAAATGTGCTCGCACAATCCCACCTTGACTTAAAACCTACACGTAAACATGTATATGCGCTACTGCAAACAGTTTAACTATAAAAGGTTTGTTTGCAGTATTTCAAGACTTGATTACCGTGTTAGAAGATCGATATCAAGAGATTATATTTATACACTAAAGGAATATTTATGTTTCTGTTTATTCGAGTCTAAAAAATTGCCAGCACAATTGTTGAAAACCTTTAAGGAAGTCAGTCCCAGTCCAACATTTGAAATCTCATCAACATTTTTATTTATCACGATATGCAAAAACGGGCTTTTTAAGTAGTGTATGAAACAATTTCATCACGATTCAAACGAAGTTAAATATGAAGACCCAGACCTTGATTGTTTGCCTTGCACAGTTGAACCTGAACGTGAATATTAGCTAAAACGATTTAGACTTGCCCATATTCTATTCATACATACATCCTCCCGTATCAAAAAGAAAATGACTTTTTTGCATTGTTTCATAAGTCTTATATAACTAGAAAATGTTTATAAATAGATTTGTTGGGAAGGAAACACACGTACGTGTATATTAAGCGTATACTGTACATTACGTTTTAAATACGTTTTGTAATACATTATAGGGATTTTCCACATTTTTATTCAGTTTTCTTAATTGCTCAGTTGCGACGCACATTTACCCAACATACCAATAACACAATTAAGCTGCTTAATCTAGGTAAATTGTGAAATCAGCTCTGTTTCCGGAAAACTACTTTCGTAACCTTGCGATTATGGTGATAAACTTTTACCATAACGCAATAAATGTACCAGTCTGCAATTTGATTAGGAGAGAGATGGATGATTTTATAAAAATAATAGCTACCCTGTGTATAAATTAATGACCGTAAATACAGTATGTGCTTTAACAATTAATTTAACTGTCAGAAATGTTCATGGTCAGCCTTATTGTAAAATATCAGTTGGTCTAGGTAAAATTGTACAGCATTAGTGAATCAGACAACTGCATTATTTCTTTAATTTAAAACTTCTCACTGCGTCAAGTTTTCAAGGTCTTTAAAAAGTTATCTTAAGCTAATTACATCACGAGCAACTCTTTAAATTTCCATATCTGAACTACAGTCGATAAACATGTCGGTGTAAGACAGTGTGATGATTGTTATCTTCGTTAAGTTTTAAGAATTTCGTGTTGAAAAGCCAGAAAATTTGATGTGCAGTTACATGTATACACATATAAATTAAACAGGACTTCCTGAAATCAAGTCTTAGCATTAAACGGTTGTTATACAAATAAATTCTCTGAATAAAACGATTTTAGCAAGCAACTTATCATCTAGTTCCTAGGCAACTTGATAATTGTTAATTTCATACAAAACTGTTCAGTTATAACTATCAACTGAAAGGGTAAATACAGATCAGTGAGTTTATTCTTAAAATACCCGTACGTTTTATTGCTAATAACCATATAATTTCAAGGTGGAAAATTTATGTAGAAAATATATCTGCAATTATGCTTAATGTGCACTATAACAATTAAGCATACTTAAGGCCAGCTGATAAAATATTGTTTTCGTAAAGTTTCAGATTGTTTAATAAAATACAACATTTCTAAAATATTAAACAGTAACTAGTACTATTAAATTACAAAAAGGTCCTGAAAATTAATTCCCAATAAGGAAACTAGAAACGATTAATGTAATAAAATTTTTAAGAGTTAAGGCAATTTGGTATTTGAATATTCTGTGCAGCACCAGATAGACATTATTTTGATACTCGATAATCCAAAACATATTCCAGAAAACAAAAATGTTTCAAGTTTTTCGAAAATATCGACCAATTCAGGTTTCGGCGAAACCAAATTATTCACTTCCAACTTTGAAATCGGCTTTCGCGGAAGTAATCGTCAACCTTTGTTCGAAAATCGGAACCTTGAATGATTCAAAAATACTCGTAACGACTCCCAATTTCCAGTACATATAATTATAATCGATTGTACCGTCTGAAGAATGGCACTTACCTTTAGTGCCCATTGCAGGGGGAAATGCCAAGGTGTTAGGAAACTTGAAGGCCATCGGTCGCTTTCGCAATAACTAAATCTTTCTCATCTCGGGATCTAAAAAACCACTCATCCGTCCAGTTAAGAAAACAATAGGCCGTCCTCTGTAGCAAATTAAAGGTTTGGAACAATAGAGACTTCGGCCTGTAATTTAATAATTTCTAATTTTCTTTATGACACGTTCACACCAAAATATGAACGTCATCAGATGACGGTGAAATCGGGTAACAGTTTAACAATATTTGTGGGAAAAAAGTGAGAGACTATCAAACATACAATATTGCCATCAATGGCACCTGTAAAACCAGGAATTTTGAAAATCTTAAGGAATATTGTAAGGAATATTGTAATCCTTACAATATTAGTGAATTTTTGGAAATAACCTAACTCAGTGTTCTTCCTTTGAGTTATTGTTTCTCAAGCATAGTGGTGTGTTTAAGCGAATGCTTTATGTCAATATATTGCTGAATATTAGCAAGACTAGTGGAGCTAGTAATTTTGATAAAAGACTTCAAAATGTAATTATTTCTTGTTGAGACCACGGAGCCATCCAAATGGAGCTTACACTGCAAAATAATGCCTTCAAATTAACCAAAAGTACGTTTTTTTAAAGTTGGAGGACCCAGGGTAGCTTTGTGAAGAACGTTAATACTTGGAGACCTCAAGCCACCAGCAGACTTGTCGACCGTAACATCATATGAGCATCACTCAGAAACCCTTGCCTCACTGCGCTTGACACTACTCGTCAGATTTTAAGCCCCAAAGAGCCCAGTCCCTTTAACTGCACTATTTGCCATCATCTACAGAAAGCAGGACTCCATGGACATTGATTAATGAAGATTTGAATGGTCTTAGAAAAAATAGGAAAGCTCATGTGGCTTGGGCAAAGGAACATCTTCACTGGATACATGAGTTGAATAATGTGATTCTAAGTGAAAAAAGCAAGCATCTATTGTTTAGGTCAGATGGAATAAAGTAGTTCAACATAGTAATGGAATGGCATTTGATCCCGAGATAAAACTTGGCAGAGGATCTTGCATGGTGTGGGATGTTTATCTACCCATTTCATGGACGCCCTACATCATATTTGGACATCCTGGAGAACGCCATATGATCATTTGCAATGCAGATGATTGGCTGGGGAATCATATTCAAAGAAGATAATGACCATGAACCAGAAAGTACTATGATGGCTCATATCATGCATTCAATTTTAATTAATTCTGTTGTCATTTAGATTCAATATTAGAACCCCATGTGCATTGCTCATTTTGGTCTGTTCTTTGGATATTCATTAAAAAATTGTGTGAATGTTGTGAATTTATCTTCTGATATATCTTTTAATTATATATTTTATTAAAATATTTACAGAACTAATTTGAATTATTTAATAATCAGATTGTTCTATGCTCACACATTAAGAATAATTATACTTTTAGAGGTCCATGGTCATGGAAATACTTTCGTATAATATGAGCGCAATAATTTCTGTAATATTTACACATAAAATATTTTATTTCATTATCTCATGTATAGAATGTACAAGTGCAATAATGTTTGTGTGAATTTTCTCACTGTTTTGATTTGCAGTGCAAATGGTTTTGTCCCACAAGAAGATAAATGACCTAGAAAATAATTTCTTGAACTCTTCCAATTATAAACGTTTCGGTGACCATATGGAGATATTATTTTGGTGATGAAAAAGCTCATTAATCATAGGGTTGGGTCTGGACCATTACACTCTTGCCTTACTTCGACCTGATTGTAGGACGTTTCTAGGGCATTTTTTTTTCACTTTACATATTCACTACTGAGGTTAATTAAAGAAGTTTCACAATAGAGCCAAAAAAACTGTTGCATCTCCTTGAAGATCCATTTAGATGCACGATAATTTTTACTCTCACGGCTTGTCTCTTCACTTTTTTGGTCGACGTGTTTCGCTTGATAGGTCATAACACCTCTACACTTGAGCATTTCAGTTCATTGATTTTGACTTTCGCTGTTCAAAGGCATAAATGTGACAGAAACATTTCATCATGCCGCATTTTGATCCTGTTTCGACTGTATGAGCAACGATTATGCTTTTGCCATCAGTGAAGTCTGGTACGTGATGATCATCCTAATGAGAGGATAGTCATGATTCATGTAGTGGGTTTTCCCATAAATTTTACTGTATATCCTCATTTCTGCTCCGTTTTTTGTTTTAGAAATCGTGATTATTTCTGCTTTTTAAAAACAAATAACTGACCAGATAAAAACAGCAAAAAGCTGCTAACAATTTAGCGCGAAAAAAATTGAAAAGCAATTAGCAATTTGATCACCATTCATTAATATGAAATTACCTTACCTAGTCGTTGACGGCGTTTCTTTTAAATTTAACAAAGACCGCAATTCGATGACAATGAAAATGTACCGTTACTAAATACAAAAGGAAGAAACGTCCTCTATAAGGTTTATAAATAAGTCACAATTTCAGTTGTAATTGTTTTATTGCTGTTACTCTGGAATTAAGTTTAAAAAAATACCCAAAAACAAAAATTTCACTAACCTTATCATATATGCATTGTATGTATGTGCAACGTGCTTTAGCTTTACGCACATGGAATTCACAAATAAGATCCATATATGGCACAGTAAATTTTTTTATAATGATATTCTTGAATAAATATTAATAAAAACAATAATGAATCTGATATAATGTTTTTAAAAGCACATGTATAAATGTATTTTATATTATCTCCATTAGTTTATTCCTTTTGATAGTTAATGTAAACGCGTTAATTTAAAATTTCGAACAGGAAAAAACCGCATTCAAAAGTTACATACGAGCTTAAATATGTTTTATATTTTTCCAAACATCTCAATAATTGTTGGAAAGCATTCTTCAAAGGTCATATTAAAGCGGCACCAATCTAGCATTCTTTCATGTTGCAACAAACGTATTACTGCATTCCAATATGTCCTAGCTAGATTAAATAAGTTTGTCTTCGATTTTTTTCTTCATTTTTTTGGTGAAATGGGTATTTTGTTTAGTACAACTAATTGTAATTTCGTCTATGCATATTCTGCATACGAATTACACATGTATTTTAGTTTTATGAGGATGATTGTAAAGAAAACAAAGTTAATCAAGCCTTGCCATTAAAGATGACGTATTGCAAAAATTATGCCGTTTAACTTTTTTATTTTGCAAAGTTTATGATATCTCTGCATAATTCAAGAATAATAAATTTCATGTTTTAAGGACCTGTGAGCATGCTTCTTATGTAGAGTCTAAATACGTCCCTATCAGTCTTTCTCCCATATAATCGATGCATTCTTGTTTAAAATACTGTACTGCAATATAGATGTAACAGCATCTATATTGCAGCATATTTGAATTAATTAGAAGCTGCAATGATGCAATACACATACAATCCTATGATATGAACTTGGTTGCAGTTAATACATGTATCATCTGTAACAATTTTAAAATGTTGAAGCTACATGCATGTACATTCTGTAAAGACGGAATAGAATGATTGCTCATTTTTAAATCATGGTACGTTTCGCATATTATTTGACAGATTTTGCAAAATTTTAAGAGTGTCAATTCATGTGCCACACCATCCACACAAATGGATAACATTCATAAAAGTCTTTTAATTTATGGTTTCCATACTCCCAGACGAAGTATTAAGTTATTATAATGCGTAAGTACTCACTCCTTAAAGGAAATAGCCCCTACATCGATTTACTGCATTACTTACACTAATCTTACCATAAATAATAGCATGTAAGTTTATTATTCAATAATTGTCATACGTTTTCCATAAACAATACTGCATAAATCCTTCCCCTAACCATGATATAATGAAGTGCTACAGAAACAATATCTTTCATCATTAAAACGTATTTTACATTCAGTTTGCTAATTTCCATGTACACTATATTGCAAATCTTAGGAATTCTTTTGGGATTTCCTGAATTATTTGATCAAATACTTTTACGAGTCATACATAATAGCACACGTGTCAGAATTACTGGGCATTTCATAACGTCTATGAACGCAAGTATGGAAGTGTGGAAAAAATGTGCAATTCAAAATATCTCGCCTATTGCACACTTTAGACATTATTTACTGTGGCATCTCTAGTAAATATTAGCATTAACTATATAACTGGATTTTTTCCTACTACATTCATTGTTGATAATTTGCATGATCATGTTTAGGACGTTGTTTAGGACAATGGATACAAGTAGAGATTGGCCCATACTTTCGGAAATCTGCAAACGTCCACGAAAATCCAGCAGCATCAACAACTAAGAGTATGGAAAATAATGGTGTACCTGATGGAGTAATTATTTAGGGTGATATTGGTAAGATTGGACATGATAATTTCCTAATAACGATATATAAATGTGCACCTATTGTTTACAAACTTAAACCTACATTTAAGAAATTGGAAAGTTGAAAAATTAAACTAATTAATATATCATTTACCACTATATCATGAGGTGTCCATTAATAAAACTAATGAAGCAATTAATTGGAAAACAGTTTCACATAATGACAAGTTTCGAAAATATCTACACTATGTAAACAAATGTTACAATGTTTGCAATTTCTACAAACATTTTTACCATCAAATTTCGATGCATCATCCCCACACAATGTAATTATCGGTTACGATGTTTCTAGCCAGTAAACAATGGGTTGTATAAAAATGTGTTACAATGTTTGTAACTTCCAGAAACAAATTACCACTTTGATTCACGTGATTTGTTACTATGTTTACAATGTTTGTAATTTCTACAAACACATTTACCACTATAAGTCGCTGCATCATTCCCACACCGATGTAATTATCGGTTATGATGTTTGTAACCTGTAAAAATTGTTACAATGTTTATAACTTACAAACAATTTTCTACCACTAACATTAACTGCATCTTTCCCACACTGTAATTGAGTGTTTCGATGTTTGTAGCCTGAAAACTGCTTGTTTTTAATGCCCTCTAAATTTTGCTTGTTACTGTAGTCACATGATGATGATCTAAATAAGAGATCGAAACGTAGCGAATCAACAACAAATTTGGCTGTGTCTTCTGGTCTTCTTTGATTAACTATATAAAATCGTAGAAACAAATATGTAAAGGCGATATCAAACATTTTTAAATACAATGTACATGCTTGCATAGGATTCAAATCTCACCATACTCCCATACGTGTAGGTCTGTACTAAATATTTTTACTATTATTTTTAATTTGCATTAACTTTTGCATGAATTGTATAGTACATGTAATAATAAATTAATGAAACTGAGGATCATTTTCGAACGTGATGTTCTCGCATGCACTAAAACCCAAATCATTTCTTAAAATGTAGGTTTATTACAAAATGCTATTGCAAAAACTATTAAATTTCCCATTTTATATTGAATAGTGTCTTTTAACTACTGGTGTGTTAGTCAGCCATAATCGGAAAATACAGATTCTTGATTTTGGCAAAATAATTGAATAATAAGGTATTTTGAATTGCAGATTTGTAGAAACAAAAATGCAAATTTTTCATGCTGAAATTGGGGGGGGGGGGGGTTACTTCATTGGCTTATTAATCACTGATATGGTTGGACAAGGAATTGGCCAGCTGTGCATACACCTGCAAATCTTTTGTAATAGGTCAAGCATTGTGCTTGTCAGAGCTTTTTAACTATGTCGATAGGTGGCAGCATGTCGTTGAGGTCGTTTGAAAATAATGCGGCACATATATGCATCCTTTGTTCGAAGCGCCATTTATTTCGTTAGATAAGGTTTCAATGCATCTTGAATGTCGTTTACTGGCTAAAAAATTGTCCGCCTTGGCCATACGTTTAAATTTTTTTAGCGCCATATGTGCTCCTCACGAAAATTTAAGGGCGCTGTGCAGCAGGTTCAAAGTTTGGGAAAAAAATAGATAAAGACGTCGTTACCCAATATCATTGCGCTAAAAACAGTGTAAAAAAAGTTATTTCCTTTAATTTTTAAATTAAAAGTTGTCATGGTCGTGAAAGGCTAGGGTTTCACTGGTGGAGAAATATTGGAATTAATCGTTATCTAATCTGAATTCTAAACGAGCAACATAAGATACCATGATTTAGAAATTACAAACGAGCGTTTTATCCAAATAAAAGTTCAAAGTAGCTGTCAGTTAATAGTCAAATGGACTTTCTAATCGTCATGTACTTTATCCCCCAATTCTTAGCTCGGTTATCTATTTTCGTTAAGATGGCCTGATCTGAAATATAATTTAAATTATGGGGCTATACATTACACGATTTTAGACTTTATCCTCGTGGTGATTTAGGCCACGCTAATTTATTACATGTTGTTATTTTTCCATGCTTATTGTCAGTGGGCCTTTTTTTTGGTAAGAAAAGGTTTAGCTAGTACTTGCAAGTATGGAAATATTCTTTCTTACGTTATTCCATATGGTATTCTTGGATTGTGTTAATTTATGCCTGTGCCTGTTTTAATTTATTTTTCTCTACAACAAAAATAATATGTATACATATAGACCTATATTTACTGCATTAATGTCGATTTGGTTTTTAATAAGTTAAGTTAATTTTTTATATTAAAAAAATCCAGCAAACTTCTAGAAAACCTAATTTTCAACCTGTTGGATTTTTGATCTAGCATTATATTTTCACGATTCTGAACGACACTTTCCTTGAATTCATTGCAAACCTTGGTTAATTATGCTCCTTTGGCGGCCATCCTTGATTTGTGTTGAATCCTGCCGTTTTCCGTTCTTCAACTTTGGATTAATTGTCATCCCCACTTTTAGTGTTGCATAAAAACGTCACTTGAACTCGCGAATCCTAGCATAATATCTCTTAAAATAGCGGACATCATACTGGGATTCACGGGACTTATGACAAATTGCGGGGGACGAGAACACTATGCGTAGATACCCGAGGGGGTCGGGGTTATTGCTCTGCTTCTGAAGAGGGGGGTTGACCCCTGCTGAATGGCCCTAATGTTGCCAGACCACAACGAACCTCCTGTGTCTCTTGTTTGCGTCTGCAAAACTGTTTAAAAAAAACTAGATATGAATTGACATGTTAATGACGCAGTCTGTAAAAACATTGTGCGATGAAATAAAAATGTGAAAACTGCATTTTAAACATGCCATTTTCTTGCATATTTGTTACGAAAAAACGGAAAACATAGAAAATATCAAACAGTTTCTTGATAGAGAAAGTGGTCAAAATTAAGTTACCAGTTTGCCCCAAAAAATTATTTTAACAACGATAGATGGAAGTCATATTTTCAGTGATTTCGTATTTGTCAACGATGTTTTAGATTCATTAAAGTAAATTACTAAAGTAAAAATCAACGATCGGAATCTCCGGATAGACTTATGCAGGTTTATTTTAGCATGGCTACCATTTTAACGATATTGGTTAGAGTATTTGCACTTAAATTGAAACAAATATCGCACACGTATTTCAACAGTGACACAACTCAAAAGGTTGCAATTTACATATTTATAAATCTACCAAATCTGTAAAATCTATAAGATTCCACGATGTGCTGTTTTCCAGAAATAAACCGCTCATTTCGCCTTTTACCGGACATTGGCAATTTTTGAGTTATGTCGCTGTTGAAGTACATGTACGTGTGGCTTGTTAACTTGCGCTCAGTTTAATTCCAATTAATGATCAAAATAACCGATTTAGATTGCAAACGCGAAGCTATACTTTTTAAAAACACGTGGCTTTTGTACGGGTGGCGCTATCTTTAGGAGGCTTTTTGGTATCTTTAAGATTGGAACAGCCAGGCGAATAATTATTTGAATTTCTTATCTCGTTCCGTGTAAAATTTGGCACATGGTCTAGACTAGAATTTAATCACATTTCGGATAGGCATAAAAATTGGACGAATCTGCTCGAACCAAATAATTATGACCTTGAGCAAAGATATCATCCATGTTGAAAACAGATTTCGGTGTTTAAGGGACACGGATGTGGTTTTGAGAACATGTTTTTGTGCATTTTGAATGGTCTTATCCAATGCGGACATATTCCAGTCGTGTCGAATGCCACGTGTTATTACGTCTTCGTTAACGTTATTCGGAAATTCTGTCAGGTCTTCTGAACGGTTGCGACTCAAATTGCTAATTATCATATTGATGTATCCTCGAATAACTTTAATGACGACGATCATTGCAACAGGCCATAAGCGCTTCAATTTTGCACACGCATTACACGTAACTCGAGGTCAACCAAGTTTGAAAATTGAGAGAAATACTTACGACAAACGGCAAAAAATGTTTCCAACAGAAGCACGGGCCTGATTTTAAGAAAATGGCGACACAAGTTTCACTTTTCACAGAAAAGTTCCCACGAAGGAAAAATGATTTTTTTCGAGAGAAAAAAACTGGCCAAATGCCGGGGTGTGAGGGAACATGGACGGGATGTATTCCCTCTGACAACACGCATGAAATGGGGCGAATTCTACGTTGAAATCTATCTCGTGAGTTTAACCAAGTGTCTGATCAAAGGGCGACTTAAAATTGTGAGTGAAACCAGATAGCCAGAAACCCACCTACTCCTACTTCAATAGGCGCAATGTTTAAACTCTCCAAATTGCGATAACCTTTTTTTTTGGCAATGGGTGAAGCTGCACTCAAGTAAAATCGTCATTCTATGCACTGAACAGAGGCGAACTTGCTGTTTCCTATCTCTGGTGTGGTATAAACCGAAAAATTAGAGGTCAATTAATAAATGGCAATCCTCTTAGCCATTAATTTATGTCTAGTTGAAAAGTGAATTGGTGACCGGTGCTGATTAATGAGAGCTAGGAATTCAGGGCCAGTTCACGTTGGCGTTGAAGTTTCACACAAGCGGTAAAATTTGTGGAAATTGAGTGAAATTCGCTGGATGCTAAACCTCGGGGTTGATCGTTGTTTTGGTGCAAAATGATACTAAAATTGTTTATGATAGGCTAAACTCGTGAAAGATCATTCTTAAAGTAATTCAACTTCTAATATTCGAAAAAATTCGCTAATAAATTTTCTTTTAAATTTACCGAGCATGCGTTTTTTAACAATGAATATTTTACGTACAGATTATGCAAAGCCTATGAAATGGACTATTAATCAGTGTTCGTGTTCTTTAAACATTGGGAATGTTTGATATGCAGAAAAGCAGTTCGGATTTTAGATACGCTTCAGTGTTAATTATTTCTACGTATTTATAAGCTTAAAACTAAGAATTTAACCCAATACTGCTGTGCCACGCCAGTGTTCTAATAAGTTTTAAAATTTGAGGAAATCTTAATTTCATCGCCAGCTTTAGAGACTGAAGACTATTTTTTCGAAATGACCAAGAAATTGTTCTCTGTTAGACTACGGTACATTGTACATGTACTATATTGTGGCTAATTTCGCTATCGTGTTTGGCAATTGAAGCGCTGGTAAAACTAGCATTTCTTATCTCTCCAAGTTAGAAACACGCTGATAAAATCATGAATTGTTGACACGTCACTCACCCGAATTTGTTTAGTGGAAAATTAGTTATCTTCACAACTGAATTTTAAACTGCTTATATACAGTATCTACCTCTCTCATGGCCAAACTCACAAATACGAGGCCATTTCTGCTGATATAAAATCTGAAATTTCAATGAACAGATATGTGCTCTGTGCTATGATATAATATTTTCAAATTCTGCGAAACACGGAGAAAAGAAAAGCGAGAAAATTTGCCTTCCCGTTTCCATAAAAAAAATAAAAACTCAAACGTTGATCGCGTGTTACGCACTTATATTTTCAAATTGAAAACTTCCACTTACTTGTTGGCTGCTCTACACGAGGACACGTAGTGGTCGACGAAGCCTGGCCACGTAATGGTAGACTTTCGACCTTTCTATGGACTATAGAGTTTTAGTTTTCACGGAGAAATGAGTACGAAATGCGCTTTGCCTTGCTTTAAATAGACCAACTATACCATCTGATCTGAGGAATGGTGTTTGAGCAAAACACGGACTTTCTACTCGGTTTGTGTCCTGGATAAGATTCGCATTTAATTGGTCCTGACCGTGCATTTCGATTGAACTTGTCCTGCGCATTAGTGACATCTAATTTGTTCCTTTCGGTTGACCCTGCCAGTTGACCCCATCATCAGCTTGTCCATTCGTCTAGCTCGAGTTCTTAATAGTGGTGCCAATTGAAACTATTACCGAAATTGTCACGATTTTTATCAATACGAAATTCAATAACTAATGATAACGTGTTTTGAAATGTGGTTTTCGAGGCTATATAGTTTTAAAAATATGCTGTCATCTATATAGGCCTATCACGAAAATGTTGAGTTCAGTAAGGGTAGGTTTATTCCTATTAGGTTCATCAAATAAAAAATTGGAGAAAATAAAATTGGAATATGAATCTAGATTGATCGGATGTTTCGTTTAATTGAACGTTTATAATTCTTTTTTTGAAACATTCCAATCTAGAAATACAATACTATGATGTGACTAAAACATTTAGCAAACATGTGGGCTATTATATCGAACATACCGCAGTTTTTAAATGTTACCAATTGAGGATGTATTTACTCTTAAAGACATTTCTATATATTAACTTAAAATATAAATTGAATGGCCCACGCCTGCAAATACATGTACAGGTATCTAATGTACGTTGCATGTCGTCTGCAAAATTCCTCCATGCGAACGGGTTCCCTTGCTAACATTAACTTTGGTTTATTGTTTACATTTCTTAATTGTGCGCTCACAATGTAATTAATTGTCACACACAAATTTGTGACGAATGCAATGGTACATTTACTAGTTTATTATGTTATAGTATATGTACATTATAGTATATGTACTTAGTTAATTACACCATACAAAAGAAATTGCTCACATGCATTCATTTTTGATTCAAATATATATATATTAAAGTTGCTAAATTTATTTTCCCGAGTATAGAATTGATCGTCCTTTGAAAAGGTGCCGTTTATGTATATATAAAAGTTTATGCCACCCATAAAAACGGGTTTTATTTTTATATATAAATAAACGGAACATTTTCAAATTATAAAAAATAACTCACTCTTAACTAAGACACGGGATTTTTTTTGCATGGTGGGCATCGTTTGGCCCTGCCAGAAATGGATCTGACCACATTGACATGTTTGACAGGGGTGGGATTACACCAACGACGAAGTTAGGTAACAAATAATGCGGTATTGACTTGTACATACTTCTACTAATCACAAGCCATGTTGATGCACGCTTGATGCAATCGGTGTACTGAAGAATCGACCCCTTGCACATAAAACCTCTAATGCATGTCATACCCTTATTGACATAAATTTATTACAGTTCTCCTCGGCAATTAAAAAAATTAATGTTGCGCTTTATGATGCAATCACTGACTAAACTTTGTGGTTGTAAATTTTTCTAATGGAAGTTTTTTTTAACGTATCACACACATTTTCGCAATCATCTAAAAAGACGTAAATATGCAGCATTCATTATACTTTGAAGAAACAAAATATAATTAAAATCTCCATAAATTCCCTTCTGGATTCGCTAGGGTCATGGTGTAAAGAGCAAAATTAGCGACTGCCTTATTTAGCCTGGGAAATGGCCCTGTAGTTTTTAATTCAGCTCAATTCATCATGGATTTGGATATCAATTAAAGTCCACGGCACCAAAGTATAGATTGCATCGAATTATTATCTTTCCGTATTAAAGGGCAGACTCATAAAACAAAGTTTTTACGTCGGGACTTGAGCCTGTTTTTTTATAAGGTTCAAAGAAATGTTCCGCAAGACACGCAGTTATTGCATGAGCTGGAAGAAGTCTGAGTAATATGACTCACAGGAAGATTAAACCGGCTCCAGGATTTATTGTGAAACGGGCAGAGCTTGATATGACAAAAACTGTTAGTACAGGGTGGGGCAGAAGTTTGGGCTTATTAAGTTATTTGATTGGAAAGCAGATTATGGCGTCGAAAATTATAATTTAAGCACATGTTCTCAACAACTAGCTCAGTTTTTTAGCACTACGAATTTTAGCTCTGGATATGTTTTTATGAGTCAGTAACATATGCATCACTTCCCTAAATTACGTTATGCTGATAATAACCTTCACCCTCCCTATTTCCAAGACCATCAATTTTAAAAATGTACTTGAAATTCTTTTTACAGACACACGTTGCCCATAAAGAAAGTATTAGGGAGACAAAGAAGTATCTTTTGGCCCCCATCTTTATCTATTAGCCAATGGGGTGGAGGGGGATAATTTGCTTCCTAAACCTTAGTAATTAGCTTTTTTCTGTTAAGCCACGCAAATCCACCAGTCCTCAGTATCAATGTTTCATGGTAACACTACATTTTTAAGAATTTTTCTTAAATTTTCTCAAAATGTTGATAATCTGAACTTTGTTGGCGAAAATTTTTGGGAAAACGATATCACAAATTTGCTTATGATTAATTAAAGGAACGTGTGAGACAATTTTAGACAAATTAATCAGAAATTAAGAATTTTTGTTCTACTGTATTTCCTTGTCATTTTCTTAATTTTCTCCATTTCACCTTGTTGTTTTCTTGATTTTTATTATTTATTTTGTCATTTTCTTAGTCATTTCTTTTATTTTCTATATTTTACATTGTAATTCTCTTGTTTTTCTCCATTTTTTGTCATTTTCTTTATTTACCCTAGTTTCCCATGTCAATTTCTTGATTTTTTTTTCATTTTCTTATTTCTCTTGTAATTTTCATTATTTTCTTCATTTAACCTTGTCAGTTTGTTCATTTTTCCTATTTCCCTTTGTCGTTTTCTAATTGTCTCCATTTTTTCTTGTAATTTTTTTTCCCTTGACATTTTCTTGATTTTCTCGATTTTTGCTTGCCATTTTATTCATTGTCTCCATTTTTCCTTGTCATTTTCTCTATTTTCTCCATTTTCAATAGTAATTTTCTTCATTTTCTCCATTTTGTCTTGTCATATTCTTTTGTCATTTTCTACATTTTTTCCATTTGTACTTGTCATTTTTTCATTGTTTTCATTTTCTACATTTTTAGCATTTGTACTTGTCATTTTTTAAATTGTTTTCATTTTCTCTATTTTTTACTTGTCATTGTCTTAATTTTTTTCCCATTTTTCCTTGTCATTTTCTTTATTTTGTCTATTTTCCATGTCATTTTCTTCAATTTTCCTTGTCATTTTCTTGATTTTCTCCATTTTCCCTCGTCATTTTATTCATTTCCTCTATTTTTGCTTGTCATTTTCTTTATTTTCTCTATTTTTCTTTGTCATTTTCTCGATTTTCTTCATTTTCTGTATTTTTCCTTGTCATTTTCGTCATTTTCCCTTGTTTTTTCTTCATTTTCGTCATTTTCCCTTGTTTTTTCTTCATTTTCTCTATTTTTGCTTGTCATTTTCTTTATTTTCTGTATTTTTCTTTGTCATTTTCTTTATTTTCTCGATTTTTCTTT
>JAQIXS010004234.1:0-15682 GCA_034700785.1 Rossiulus vilnensis
TACCAGCAACCATCTAACAAGCAAGAGTCACGAGAGATACTACTGAGAATGTCTTTCGAAAGAATTTCGTTTCATACTATTGTGTTTACTTTTCTCGTAATTTAAGCCTAACGACCATATCGTTCTGCTTCCTGTTTCTTATTGCATTTCTTTGCATGGGCTGTGCATCAAACATTTATCTAAAAAATGGTGAGAATCCGTATTAAGATTTCCATTAATGGCAAGGTAATAATATTTTTACATTGGTACCTGGGTACATTGTAGCACTGTTTGCATATCAAGAAAGAAAGAAATGTATTTTAAGGGTAAATGGCCATTTAGAAACCATTTGGGGAAGGTAAAACAATCGATAAATTCTTAAAACTGATTATTTAGGAACAACGATGTCAATATGGCGTATCAGCTCAACGTTAATGAGGCAGGAGCACTATTTCCAAAAATTGACACCTCTGATTATCGTCATTTTTATATGCACACCGTGCTCGCATTGCTTAGCTGTAGCGCAATTTTGCAAAATTCATCCAAAGGAATTCACGAACGGCTGCTAGCGCAATCCCATCGAGCAAAACCAGCGTATTTTCACGTCTGGCCAATAGGTAGGAATTCCTGAAATTGTATGTCTCAAACAAAACGATAACTTCCATGTCTTTTTTAGGTGCTGCGCTTCAGTTTAAATCTGATGGTGGTTTACAAAATTATGCGACTCATTCAACAAATGTTTTTAAGTCCTTTTGTAATTTTATTTTCAGCGAGATGTTCGATATACTCGCAAGTAACTGCAACAATCGCAGGTCTTCCCGTCACCCATGCACACAAAAAAGAGCCAATCATGTTATGTGAATTTCAAAATGGTCTAAACAATCATAGTTCAGCAGCCTAATATAATACCGTGGAAAATTGCTCGTATTTCTCAGAACTAACAACAAGCAGCACAGTGATCTGCATAATAATTATATGTATCGAGGGTTAGTAGGTGTCTCTGATCGCATATAACTTGCATTTATAGCCTAAACATGCTTCTGGCTAACTTCCGTGAATTGGCTTTTTTTTTATAGATCTTAGCAGTGCCAGTATTGGGTTAATAGTGACAACAATATTCATGATTACATTTACTTCCACGTTTTAGTATTGCAGAGTGCAACAAACCAAGGTAAACCACAATTTTTTTTTATTACAGCTCGTCATCAATCGATATCGAATCGATCTTAGGAAAAAGAGTAACTTGGATCTGGCAACACTGGTTGCGGCCAAAATTCGATTAACCAGAGGGTGACCCTGTAATGAAACAGCAAAGCAGTTTTGACAATAATAACCCTCACTTAACAACCCTAAAATGTAGACTTCCCTATCTTCATTTAACTAGAACTAGTTCCAGGCCCTGGTTCAAAGAAAAATTCCTATCGGTACTGCAATGAATTTAATTTCGATTTTCTTTCGCCTAAATTTTACACTGGGTAAATTAGCATAATTGCCTGTTGAAATCCGGAGTTTCCCTGGAAACAAGGATGAAACAAACCTTTACAGGGAAAAAAGTCCAACCCAAAAATATGACCGCCATGCAAAAAAATACCTCTTTACTTAAAATATTTGTCAGAAACAGTGCTGCGGAGTCGCAAGTTTTAGGGAGAGGGAATTTTTAAATCAAAATACCAACCTTACAATTGCTGTATGTCCTAAATTACAAGGAATTTCAGGGAAAATAACGCATTTGTATAATTAGGAGATGCTCAATACATATAATTATACGATTTAAAAAAAAAAAGATTTAATCTCCTGGATCTGTTTGGCATTTAGCATATTTCGTTGGGCTTTATATATTTAAATTTTTTCCCACAAGAATAAATGATTGGACTTGCTATATGCTTAATAACAATACGAATTTTTTGGAAATTGTCATTTTCTAAAAAAAAGTCGGAGTAGCTCAGTAAAAACTTTGAGGAGACGGAGTCGAAGCTTTGGTGCACCTACTTCACACCCCTGGTCATTACTGCTTAATTTATTTTTTCCCGTGAGGAAGCGCATGTCCATTATTCTGTGTTATTGTTTATAGTTTGAAAATGTTCCGTTTATCAGAACGATCACATACGCTCTGCCAAATAGATATTTTTGTCCACAAAAAATTGCTACGATGAACCGGCTGTGCTACACAAAACCTTATAACAGAACAGCATCTATAAGTTTGTGCTATTTTTTCTCTCGAAATTAGCGTAAAATAATAATATCCGCATTCATAACGTGTTTATGATGTTTAAATACATCAGATAAAAGAACTTCTTTCAGTATCTCAACACACTGTTAGGATTATCCAGCCCAAAAAGTACTTTATTCTCAACATTTTCATTTTCAACATTTTCAACAATCCTGCCACACCTCACTTTTTCAGATTAAAATAGTTGGCAGGACAGGAGCAGAAAAAAGCTCCCTTTCGTCTACCATACTTCGCCTAGTTGAACCAATTGGAAGGATTCAAATTGATGGAGACACAATTACGACAAAGGTCTGCATGAATTACACTCTCAGTTTCTGTTATGCCTAATGTAATACGAAACGCCCGAATTTGGTTAGAAGTTAAGGGCCAGTATCCCGCTGTTTGGTGGCACCATTAGGTCCAACTTGGATCCGTTTAACAAATCACACAAGGAAAAACACAAGGAATGGGGGGGATGTCACCGGGGCACGTGCTCCCCCCCTCCCCCTCCCCAGACGACCAAAAGCAGCTTCGTATTAGATCAATCAAATTTTCTTGCTTATTTTACTATTATTATACTATAGAAACATTTTATTATTATATGTTTCTCATAATAATGGTAAATAAATGTATAAAATGTTGAGGCTAAAATCACGAATTTTAAACAGAAATTTGCTACATTTTCACCGACGGCGTTCCTTTTAATTCCAAAATTTCTCAGAAATTTGTATTCAATTGCAAGGTTAAATCCCGCATTTGAAACCCAGTTTGTCAAAGTTTTCGCCTACGGCGTTCATAAGAAACCAGTTTTTGGTGATATACATGTATGTTTCATCTTCGACTAAATTCATGCGTACGTTAAACGAAATTCGCCAGGTATGAGGCCATGCACGTAGCTATATGCATTTATCTCCACGATTACGTAACATTTAATTTCTTCACACTTTTGTTGCATTATTTCAGCCAAAGCAACATCCAAAAGGAAATGTGGTATATCCTAAATTATATGGTGTGTGCCTTAAATAATAGCCTCTTACTTCACTTTAAATACTAGAATTAGCAAATGTTCTTGTATATTTCCTATCATGAGTTTACTACACATGATTATGACTGAAACATCTATATTATCCAGTTATGATTTGTTGTTAGTAGCAAACAGCTTACAATCAGGTCAAATCTATTTTGCTGAGGAAGCAGAATTTGATATTATATCCATACTCAGCCATTACAGATTTTTTTAAGGAAAATACCAAGATATTCAAATCATTCTTAATTGATTTGGTAGCACTTGTGTTTAACACAACAGATTCTATTATACAACAAACCATTCGACGCAAGTTCAACGCAATGTTAAGCTTTCTGATCTTATTTTATAAATGTACATTATCTAATCTCGATACTGTAGGTTGAATTTGATGGGTAGTACATGGGTAAGTTTGATGAACAACGAATGCTTCAAATCGCAAAAGATCAGCACGAGTGGCGACGTTTTAATCGTACAGACATTAACCAAAATGTATTATTAAACCAAAATCTTATTTCAAGAGATTAATAAACGTATGCCAGAATGCGGTCAAATTTACACCTAATCAAGGATTCCCTTAAGCTGCCCCTCAAGTTACCCATACAATATATTTACAAAAATAACTTAGTTGAAAATATGTGGTTGACATTGTTCAAGTTATGCTTTCCAATTTTCCAATAACGTACAATATGGGAACATTGTAAAAGTAATACGAATGCTTTTTTTTCCTGACAAAATTATATGACAAAATTTCACCAAATTAACCGCTTGATATTACTGATGCTTTAGGGAATGACATTATATGTCACAAACGAAAACAACTAATACTCACGTAACAAATATATCTGAGACTTCTAATAAAATTAGCTCTAGTAAATTGAGTTGAGGTAAATAATCTACCAAATATGTTCGAATGGAGTAGGAATAAATTCATAAATAGTCATAATAAATTGGCATTGTTCTATATTGATGGACGCCTTTTGAAATAACGAAAACTTAGCTATAAACCCATAACAACGACTATCAATTGCACTTGATTTAATTATGTAGTCACAAATTATAACCAAAATCACTGCATCGTTGTAGCCTTCTAATCACATGAACATCAACTCAATATAAAAAATCATTTCTCATATGCTTACTTGAATTTCTATGTGTTTCACGATTTCCATCCAAGCTTTAACAATTAATTTTAAGTGCAGTTATCACCTGCGCCAAACTTACCTAGAAAGAAATCAGAAAATAATGTAATATCAGTTAAATTTCCTGAACTCGCACGAAAAATAATGAATAAAATAACAGTGTAAAATAAAATTGCCAGCACTTTTTCATTAATTCGTGAAGGGGGTGAAATCGGCAAAAAGGGGGCGAAAAGTTGCTAGCAGAAAGTGATAATAGAAATGAAGAAATAGCGAAAACTTGTAAAAATTAACCCTTTACCCTCATGTAAAGTGGACAGATAAAAATAGCCATACCCATGCCACTTTTCCCATACACTTTTGTACATGACAGCCCTAAGCCCCAAGCTGAACAAAGAAAGCTAAGACAGTAGTCAGACCTACTTTACTGCTCGCGTTTCCCCTCGTCTTAATTAAATTTCCAAGAATTTGTGTCTATTCCAAAATTTAAAAATAGCCAGCACATCACAAAAACTAGGTAAACTTGTAACGTTGGGTTTAAACCATTGGACAGTGTACGAGGCTGCCCAAGGATCGACTCACAAGTAGCTGAGGTAGGACCCACCATTACTTCATTTCGTTATTAATAGTATTTCTAAGCACATTTTATATTGGAATTGAGGACAAAGTGGCTATGGTGGTGCATTAATTTATATTGATGTACTTTTCTTTAGCGAATTAAAGGCGAAATCCACAGCTTGTAATTATTTTTTCGAAACATTATAAAAGTCGAGATATAAGATCTTTGTTTTCAAAATATTACGCCTATAACTTTCCAATATTTTATAAAATGTGTAAGCAAATTTTGTATTGAAATTCAGGCCAAAGTCTATGATTTTAATCTCGGTTTTAAAAAATTTTGATCTGACATCCCCACGTACCAGACATTAAACACGGCATTGATGGTGGCTGATGGTTAGATTTAAGGCTACTAATGGACAAAAACAATCGGGCGTCAACAGTTACTCAAATATCCGTATTAGCCATGTAAAAATATGCAAATTAACAAAAACAATATGTTCAACAAGTGTATGAAGCGTGCCTTGCCGGATACAAGCGCTTATATGGTCACACTGCGTGATTTCGTTTCCGCCAAAAACGCATAAAAACACATTCCTACCCAACAAAAATCATGAAATGGGCAACTGACTCACTTAAAAATTACAACGAGAAAGTGCATTATGCAGAAAATTTCAAGCATGTCCCAGTCCCTGCAGGTCGTTGTCCTTTCTCTTGCTAATTGAACGCGTTTAATGCAGTAATTAAACGTATCACACACGTGACTGCAACTTCCTCTTTCTTGTGTGGTAACCAATTTCACGGATTCGAAGCATGCAATATTATCACAACGTTTCGGGCTAATGGCCCCAACGTATAGCTTTATCCAGGTTGCCTTAAGTATGAAGCAGTGAACAATGTTATTGCTACATGTATCGTGTATTTTTCTGTAATTTCCAATAATTCTGGGGTAAACAAATTCTGTAAATCTAAAACGAAAACAAACTACAGTCAAAGTCGCAAATAAATTCAGATTACGTAGAGAAAGATTGCGATACTGGAACGTTGACTATAGAACATAGTATTTACTGAACCAAGATTTTCCTTCAAATGAAAAATGTTCATGGATATCCAAGTCCGGTTTGCATGATGACAAATGCTATAAAATGTCCGTGAACAATTGAATGATACTTCGGCGTAATATCATGTAATTAACAGACGCGAACATAACAATAAAATGGGTGTGGCTCTCTCTTGACTCATTTATCGAAACGCCGAATTCAATATCATCGGCCCGTGATGTCCTTCACATTCAATGATGACAATATTGCCCCAACCCTCACGGAAAAAAGACCACAATATAACGTGTTAACATCTGTATATAGTTTTCTCGCATTCCACTGAAGTTGTCTATACCTTAATAATAAGTTAATAAACAACATAAATTTGTAATTAACAGCAACTAAAAATCTCTAAGTGAACTGCCTTAACAGAAATATCAGGTCTTTACCATATTCTCCCAATTTCAACAACATTTAGAATGTTGCTTTAACAAAATAAAAATAACCTAAAAATGTCGCTTAAAGTGATAAAACATTTTTTTTTGCACTTTTCGAATCATGACTTTTCGTAAATTAGGATATAAAGAATACCAACAATACGCATCTTGCTTTTTCGTAATTGCTACAGATTCAGACTGACAAACTACTTTCGTTTTACAATATAATAAACATACTTTTTCGTGTGTTTGCCTTTACTTATACTCGTTCTCAGGAAAGGTATCCGAAAAGTTTACTTTCGTCTCTTCCGGAATAAAACGTTTCAAACGCATTGGTGTGGCCTAAATATTCGTTCGAAAATTTGTGTACAAATGAGTTTTTTTTTTTTCGATTCGAGACAATATTTCCTCAATGATTCTTCGTTTTACATAGAGGCGCGGCTGTTTTAAGTTTCATTCTAGAAGATCGTCCTCATTTCGGTATTTACCTCTTTCATTCACAATCGTTTTTGCAAACACGTTGGATTCAGGTCAGTAGATTTCCCAAGAAGTCGACAATGCGTTTGTTCTCGCATAGCCTGGTTTTTAATGTTTATGTAGATTCGAACTGACAACAGAATGGCTTCTTCGTATGTAACTGGAATACGGCCCGTGAAACAGAGAATATTGTTAATTTTTGAGAAACTATATCCTCCGCAACCTTTACCTCATTCGGCAGAGATCCATGCCCGTCAAACAGTTGAGGATGACGCACATAGCTGCGGTAACCATATTTTCCCATAACGAATTCCACAATGGCTAACACTGACACAGTACGTGAGATGTCACCATTCTGATTCACCTACATGCATATAGGAGGTTCATATGAATACATGGATTGGGACCAGTGTTACTGTCGAGCCCAAAAACCTTACAGTCTATGAATTGCATTTAAAAGCAAATCAACTCAATTACAGACATATTCCACAATTCTTATGGCTTACGATCGCGCATGAATATTGAATACATGTTATTAAGTTATACAACTTGTTACAAAAATAGAAGAAAATTATATACATGTACATAGCATGATCCATGGTATTATTTAACATTCTCGTGCTCCATCAAGAAGTTACAAGTATCCATAAGATGTCGGTGAACTCAAAGTTGTAAAACTGTTGTATAACAAGTTGCAGTCAGTCTTTATTTGTAAGCTTCTTAAATTATAAAACATTCATTGGATTCTGTTGGTTCAATGTTTTACAATTTATTGCATAAAATCATCTGTAAAATAATACAGTAGTATCATGTATCAGTATCACTGTCAACAATACAGTAGTTAAACTGTATAGCGAGTTGTAAACCAAGTTATAAAAAAATTGTTATGTAGCAATGTTTTGTTAAGCAGCGTGGACCCACGTACCTTAATATCTCCCCATATCGTTCGTTCTCCTTTAAATAACGGAGCAATACTTCGGTTTTCCTCGTAACAATTATCTTCATGAAAATTAACTATTACATCCATAAATGCCGTTAACACGCACGCCCTATTAATTTCACACGCCACTTAAGAACACCGCAGAAATGCGGATACAAATTTCTTCCCCAATCAGGATATGCATTGTTCTGACCAAAATGGCATGATATCATACATGTATCTGTTGTCTAATTATCAAAAGGCAGTAGCTTGACTGTGACACATTTCATAACGATCATGGCATTGTTATGAAAATAAGTAAGGTTTTTGTCATTATTTCAAATGTAAAAATAAACTGATTGATCTTGAAAATAGCTTCGATAAGCTCAGATCTACACACGACATTTTCAGTAATTGGAGGAATGATACTGAAAACGTGAAATGAAATTATTTCATAGATCTACTGCTCATAAAGAAATTGGGAAAATGTACGTAGAGAACGTTTGACACTTCAAATTAAATGTATTCAACATTTTCGTTTTAACAAACCAAATTTGTACTATATATTGCAAATAAAACGAGTGTTTTACGTTTTGTACAGTGCATTGCTGTAATAAGTTTCAGCCAGCAACGACCCACTTGTTCTTATTATAATAATTGACATTCAAACGTTCTATAGAAACCATATGACATTGCCATCGATTTTTAGAAATTAATTAAACAATAACAATATTAAGATCTGCAGAATGTTGCAGTTAAACCTGTCAGCATCCACCATACTGCAAATGCAAGAAATTAGTACCATTTGCTATTAGACACAGGTTACATCCACTGATAGATTAGGTTAGATTCGATCAGGTAAGGTTTATGGTGCATATCAAATTGCATCGAGTCCGCTCACTCCGCTGGATATAGAAGGTCATATTTTTTTAATTTTACAGCTTTGCGGAAAAATAACAGAAAAGGTCAAATTTGACATAAAATGCCATTTATAAGTCGTTTGGCATTTAAAAAATCAATTCGCTGCTCTCACAATGTTGATTACGAGTGAAAAGCCAGGAAGTTAGACTATGAAAGTTCTGAATTAAATAGTAACGCTAATTGGGCTGCAGGAAACGGAAAAAAAGTAAAGTTTTAAAATTTATTTACAAAACAAAAACGTCAACAGCAATATATTTAACAGGTTACGGCCAAATAAGGCACCTATTCGAATTTATCAATGCAGTAAATGCAGTTTCAACTCTTTATAAACCCTACGCTTAAAAAACATTTTAAAGGAAGTGCTATGCAGAGCCATTATTTCCCTCCCCTCATTGTTATTCATGAAACTATAGGTAAAATAATGAATAAAATATTTGGAGCCATCTAGTTTGGGTTCGGTGTTAGAAATGAATCACATCAAAATTGTATTTACGCATGTCGAGTAGAAGGAATTTATTACCTTCAATTACTTAAGTTCAGGTAAATAAAGCCCACCCCTTGATTTGTTCTAGTGCTTCTTGTGAAAAACGAAAATGTTACGTATTTAACGGTTCATTTTAAATGATTCGCCGAAGTCAAACTGAGTCGTACAAAAACAACGATTGATGATGGCTCATGGCTACCATCTTGTTTGCAATCATGCTGGTTACCATGTTACCCAGTCCCCAAGAAGGCCGCGGGCCAACAAATCTCGATCTAATCTAACGTAATGTATTTAACCTAATCTGGTGGTAGCATATCCCCAGGTAAATGTTTGCTCTGTTGCGCATCACGCTTCATAGATGGCGCTAGTATTTTAAGTAGTGAAAGGATTGAGAGCCATCCTGAAAACCTTAATTCCTTAAACACCTGCAAGGATAAAAACAGAAAACAAAGTGTTCGATTCCAATTACGGCCTCGTACCACCTACTCGCAAAACCTTATTTCCAGCGGTCATAAAAACCAGAATGCCTCAAAATCTGGTACGCACCACGGCCTCCGGGCGTTTCCACCCTATCGATGACGTCAGCGTCCCATCTGCGTACCCCGTCCACGAAAAAAAACTTACAGGTATTATTCTTTCGTGCGGAAACAATGAGCAGGTAGGGTAGGAACCCGTCAGCCAATAGGATCGCGCGGTCAAGAGGCGCCGCAAAACAAGAACCTGCAAGGAAACTTAAAAACTGGTCAGAAGCCAGTGTGATTGAGGCCACTACGGACGTACCTTATTCCGTGTCCCCAAGTTTCAAACGCCTTGCAAAACGTGCGCGCATCCGCCTGGTTGGGATTAGCCAGTTTCCGGTGCAAGGGTCAAGCTGATGTCCCGGGTGTCCGGCAGTCGGAGAATGATCCGGTCCGCGGTGCAATTTTTGCCAAGGGTCAAGCCTCAGTTTCGCGTGTGGAGAGTGGCACGATAGTCGGACTCAAGTGCGAAGACAGTCCTGCTCACGAAGGGATAATTCCGCTCCGAAGGCAGCAGCGTCCAACGGATTATCCGAGACAATAACTCCACCATCTTGACTCCGCTTTTCTGTTTTTTTGTTTGTTTTCGGCGAGGAATCCGTCTCGGCTAGGCCTAGTGGGTCAGCGTAGGATGAACTTTTGGTAAGGCATTCCTGCATGCGCATGCTTTCGCGCTCCAAAAACGCATCGAACTCGTTTGTCTGCCAAGGTGAAGGCTGCGGCATAAATCTCCTGCTTTCTCACCCAATTCGGTTGTTTTGCTCAATCGCGGGTCTGTCCCACTGCTCAGACGGGTTAGAGTGGGTCCCAGAAATTGCATAACGAACAGATTTCGAAGGTCCAAATTATGACGGCATCGTCTTCGTGGGCTCGGTGCAGTTCGGGAAGGCAAAAATTCGCTGCAAGTCATCCGAAAAAAAATTCGAAAATTGAGCTACGTTTCATAAATAAGTATAGAGAAGTTTTTCAAAGCATGTCTACAGGTTGTTAAAGTGGTCGGGTTAACTTTTCCAAGTCCTGTAGACACCCTGGTAGTCGAAATTCTAGCAAACTTGATTTTGCATCCTGAGGCAGGACTGATGAATGTGTATTCGTGTTGACTGCAGTCGGTAAATTCTTGTAAATTAAGACAAACCAAAGTGTCCTTTTTATGGAAAACCGCTAGGGTAATTGGAAAACTAACAATGCTCAAGATCGTACGCTAAAAGGAGGAATTTTGAATAACTGGAGGCATATTGAAAACTAGCACTGCAATCCGACAAAAAAAATTATAAAATTGAACCCACTGACTTTAAGATAATTTAGGTAATGTTTTTTTGGAAGTAATCGTGGGAATTTCAAGCAGAAAATAGAACAATTTCCAACAGTAGTTGGATTGATAAATACCATAATTATGAAGAACTTAGATAATACATTACACCGTCTAAATGTTATCTACTGCAAAGATACTATCTGCCACTCGTTCTTGGCCAGGCTACAAGAATTTCAAAATTAACATCTCAGGTCATGCACTCCAGGAAAAAATTAAGAAAATTCCGGAAAAAATGTGCCCCGCCGAGCTGTATACCATGGAAACGCACCACGCTACCGTGACTTTGCATTTGGAGCGTATAGAAACATGAATAGCCAACACTCGAAGTTTGCCAAAGTATTAATAATATCAATAAAAAAACTCCGAAAATAAAGTTTGGAGATCGGGGTTTAAATTAAAACTTGGTGGATATCATGTGAATGGTTTTTGCGCCTGTATAAAAACGATTCATACAGTACAACTTAAAATGAACCATGAAACTACACTGTGGGTATTTACAAATTACATTGGAATTATTACGGAAACGTTTAAAGCCATTAGATACGTTTCCATAATTCCAACCCTATACATGTACATACTTTTCCTTGATTAGTTAAGCTGATTCTTAAATGGCGATGTAAACACCTACAGTACAATCGTATCTAACAAAACAAGTACCTTAATTTCCTAGTTTTCACAGCGGTCACTTTCATTGTCGGCCTACGGATTTGTTGTGCACATTTCACATTGCATGAAACGTTTTGATAAATTATTGCTCTTGAAACTAACTACACCGTTCGTGACCTTCAGGTGACTGCACCACATTAACTTGCTTGGTACATGCAGATTACAATTTCCAATTTGGTCAAAGCATGACCACTATAAGTTGCTACTGCCAGCTGGAGAATTCCGTAATTGACAGCAGAAAAACTGGTTCAACTTGCATTTGAAAATGGTGAAACGGTTTTGAATTGCTTAGCTTTTCGTAAAAAGAACAAAACGAAATTAATTGTTCATTGCAAGAACAAAGCTTTCAAGAACAGTTTCTAGTCATGGAAAGCGAACCAGTTTTCGCCTTTGGCAAGATCCTGATCTAGTACATTTTAAAATATAAGTGGTGCTAGTTAAATCTGCATTTGACAGTCGAATAAAAAATATTCTGAACTCGTTGTTTAAAAAATTATTACCATGAGTCCATTTTTAACACCAGTCGATATATTACAGTGGATACACCATTGAAGTTTACCTTCCTTTCAAGTCGCTACATGTTTTTTGAACTGGCCCACTTTGAAACGTCCTAAATTTTCTTATGTTCTTGAAAATGCAAGATCCTGCACGAAAGTTGAAAAAAAAGCGTAGTCATGACGTGATAAGGGTTTTGGAAAGAGGACAACCGGATCTAACTAATCTGGGCTGCTGGACATTGACCAGAGGGAATGAAAGTAGGCTGATGCTTACTTCCAACGGCGAATCCACCTGTACAATATTGTTCTTTTACCACTCTCGCTAATTTCGGCCACGGGGCACAGCTGCTTAAGAACGTGTTTTGCCAGACAATTTGGTGCTTCTCTCACGACCTTTGAACATGGGTTTCAGTGGTTTTCCTAGACCGCGCCTAGTTCCAGAAAGTTGGTTAGCCAGAGAAAGGGGTGACTATATTGAAAGTCAACGTACACAAGTCGGACGTCACAGTTTAAACCAGAAAATATGATGACACGATATTTTGAAAGATGTGTTAAAGATGATGGTTAGAATGATTACGTGGGCTTCAGTTATCATTTAGTTTACATTGTACATGCATGTGCGAAATATGTTAGTGTGCATGCCTTCAGTTCACGTAATTTGCAGCCAACTAAAAGACAACGTCTGTTAGATGGAAACACTTTGACACAACTGGTTTATTGGCAATAATGGCAGCAAGTAGATGAGAAATTGTCGTTCATTATTTCTTGAGCATTATACCAACGACGAGTTTGGGCCCGTTTTTTTGTCAAAGTTCAATTCCCTTTAAGACTAACTATTGCTTATTTCAACTTGACGTCTTTCTTTAGCGATTAATCACTTTCGGTTTTCTACTTCTCAATGTATCCTTATTTTATGCTTGACTCGGCAGAAGACAAATTTCCCGTCCTGAATTTCGCAGTCTTAATGTGGGTTTCAACAATGGGAGTAATCTTTAGTAAAATAGGGTTCTCAAGCAAGGTTCTTCAAAGCAAATGAGGGGAAAGACAAACTAGAAATGCTGGTGAGGTTTACTTTCCAATGAAAAAGTTCACAGCTTAGTGAACTATATTTTGCGTAAGCACAAGTCTCTCAAAGCTCATTCCAAAAAGTTTGAAAATGTTATGTAATGAGGGTAGGTTTTATTGGTGCGAAAAAGAATGTATGACAAAATGATGCAACGATCTGTAAGTTGTCGTGTAATGCTAGGGCGCCTTTTTTTCTTTTAAGGCTGAAAAAAAGCTCCCATCATGCACAAAAAGTACTCCCACGTTTTTAATTTAACTACTTTTAGTTTGGCACTCTTCAGTTTTAAAATAACGTTTAAGAAAACAGAAAAAACGATTACTTAGTAAAACAATTGAATTTGTCGACATTTTCTCCATAACCTGGTATGTGCCACATGTATTGCACCCCAAATATATTAGGGGCAAGAGGGGTTCCGGCATGTTTTGGCGGTTTCTATGATTATTTTCGTGTTTTTTTCCAGCAGGGGAGGGATTTCACCCTTTTTAACCCCCATGGTCGTTTGCAGTACATGTAGTGATATTCGCCGATTTTAGTGCTCAAATAGTTTTTTGTACTCTATTCACTCAAGCAGGTATGGAATGAGTCAATGCAGCCTGTTATTGGCTCCTACACACGAATGTCTCATATTAGCATTGCGTTATATTGATGGCACAGTCAATTTTCACTCCACAGGGGCTTGCTTCATCACCACATAAGTTATATAACAGGTGTAGAATGATTCATACAGTGCATTTTGGAGGAGTCGGGCACATACGGCCTTATGGTTCGGCACTCTTTAACTTGAGAAATAGTCGTTCATTAATTCCTAATCTTAATTTGTTTTCCAGGTAAAGCCATGCTTTGGATGCTTTGGACCCTCCTGGCGCTGGCCGCCAGCTGGGCTTCGGCCGACACGGGCAACGCGTCAGTGCCCCTCTTCGTCGACTCTGGCCACGGCGTAGATGGCCTGTTCCTGGCAGATCCCGAATGCCCATCGCTGTCGCTGTGCCGCGAGCCGCTCACCACCAAGAGCAAGGTGCTGTCCAAGTGGGACGAGCTAAACTGCCAGTGCGACGACGCATGCGCTACCTACGGCGACTGCTGTGTCAACGCGCCTGCCTTTGATGCCGAGCAGACGCGTGCTGCACGCCATCACTGGCGCTGTGTCAACCTGGAGAACTATGGCGGCATCTACATGCTGGCCACCTGCCCCGCCACCTGGGGAGACCCGCAGACACGGCAGCTGTGCGAGCGCCATCTGCCGGCGGCCACCGAGGATGATGCAGAGCCCGCACCGCCTCCACGGGACCCCCTGGCGACCACTCCAGTCACCAACCCGCGCACGCGCTTCACCTACCCCAACTACTACTGTGCCCTGTGCAACGAGGACGCCGAGGGTGTTATCTTCTGGACGCCAAGAATTGAATGTGGCGAGCTTGCCGCCTACAATGCCACCTATGGCAACGTGAGCGAGGACTTCGTGTGGCGCCACCTACACTTCGACGAGTCCGCAAGGACCTGGGGAGTGCTGCTGAATGGCTTCAACGTTACGCATCACAGCCCCAACCGGACCCTGGTGAGCAGCTTCGCGATCTGTAATGTGTTCGTGCAGATGCCGATCACGGTGGCAGACCTGATCCGCCAGTGCCACACCTGGATCGATGACTGCCCGGCCGGCTGGGCCAATACCACCGTCCGGCACCAGTGCCACTCTTACACGGCCATGGTCTACGGCAACCGCAGCCCCGAGGCCAGCTACCGCAACGCACACTGTGCCATCTGCAACGACGAGGAGCTTCGTCTGCTTAACTGCCACAAGCTCTTCTACCGCAGTATGAATCCGGCCGTCTTCTCGCCCTCGTTCGCCTTCCTCTTCGACATCAACGAGGCCAGCGGCAACATGGTGGGCACCAATGCGCGGTGCCGTGTCCCTGGCGAGATCTATGACCCGTTCTTTAAGACCTGCCGCCAGATGGTGTGTGCCAGTGCCCGCTACCGCCTGCGGCAAGGCAGGTGTGTGCTGTTGGAGGCTGTTGCCGAGGCCAGTGTTGCGCCATCCAACACAACCACCACTACCACCACCGTGGTGCCGGTGATACATGTTCCGGTGACATCGTCGAACCTCACACTGGTGTCGCCCAATGTCACCGCAGCGCCCTCGCGTGCCAATGCCACAGGCATGAACACTTCGGTTGATGGTAGGTATCCGGAAAACTTCGGTTTCGGTGGGATTGCGCGTACTTCCCCAGCAGCATTGTTTTATTGCCCAATGTTGGCAGTGCTATCTATGCTGGCATGGGATTTGCCAATGCATCCAACATTCATCCCATATTGGTACATTATATTCATCTAATATTGTTTAAATGTTGAATCTATCACTGTTTACATGCACCGTTTAAAGTATTTTGTCCTGAGTCAAAGTAGGTATGTAAACACCTTACCTAGTGATTTATTTTA
>JAQIXS010004235.1:0-15682 GCA_034700785.1 Rossiulus vilnensis
CGTGATTGGAAAATATTCAAATGACCCTTAGTCAAATTTTTTGGGAATGTACCGTGACGCTCAAGCAGGTCACATATGGACGCTCTACCTGGGTGGCGAGCCACAATGTGTTCATGAATAAAATATTATTGGCAGAAGTCGGAGCTCAAGTCGCGTTCTTGCTCCAGTGTAAAGAAATTGATGTGGTCCCGAATGGCATCAGGGTACTACCTACAGTAAGTAGCGAAGATGTGTGTAAAGTGTACTGATGTTGAACTGTCGATTATATGCCAAGAACATGTGTTTGTATTATGTTTTCTTTGTGTAATCATTTGTTTGTAGTGCCTGAAGAAGGTCTAAGTAAGAGACCGAAACGTCGCAAGAATAAAAGACAATGCAACTGGTTGTGATCTTTCTGGTATTTTTTTTATCTACTACCAGCCACATGATGGGAAGAATCATTTTTTCCGAAATTCAATCAATTGTAAAAAGTAGAGGCGCTCAACCCCTTACCCCCAATCAAAGAAAACATTAAAAGGGTTAAAGTAAGCTGAGAAATGAAGAAAACACAATTGCAGGCAAACATTGTGTAAAAGGCAGGGAAAAAAGAATTTTTTTAAAGACTAACAAATCTGAAGTAGGAAAACAGAAATTGTGAACATTATCCAGTCTAAAAGAAAATGTGTAAGATAAAAACAAGATCATGGGCATAGGGTAAACTCCATTAGGGTGTTTAAGGGTAGAATTAGTTCAAAACAAGTTAGGTTAGCTACATTAGGGTATTTTAACCTAAATTAATAGGGAACTTAAGGTTAAAGTAGCCTACAACAACTTAGTTTAAACAACACAAATATATACTTAATCCACATTTGTATTCAGAGGACATACTGACAGCATCTAAATGGCTGCAGAAGCAAATTAGCTACACGTGTAGCCATTTCAACATGTACTCTAGAAACATGTTTACTCTGAAGCACTTTACAACACTTTTATATATTGAACTTCCAGTGGATTTGGTCTAGTTTTCATGAAAAAAAAATTATAATCGTACTATTTATTATCAAAATGTCTGCTCCGTACTTCATTACATATAACATTTATAGCCATCTCCTGACATTCGTAATAACCATATCGAAAATTACGTTTTTTCCAAATTACTTAGTGTCATGAATTTCAGACAAAAGTTCATTTAAAATAGCAATGTTGAGTGCTTTTTCTAGTTCACAGCTGCAAAAAACACTTTGATCTAGACTTTTCCCGTCTTATTCTTCTTCACCATTTTCTTCTTTAGTTTTTGATGATACCACAGTCACTGTCTTCAGTATCGTCATCATCGTCATAGGAATCGGATACCACTGCTACTGTTAATGGCTGTGGTGATTCCGATACTGGTGACTGTTGATAATGATGATGAATTTTTTTCTTCATGCTTTATGGGTACTGCTGCTGCAGCTGCTGCTATAGTTGTAGATGTACTATTAGCATCTATTACAGAAAGAAAAGTGGTTTTTACACACTTAAAGTGACAGGTGAGTTTTTTAATCGCTTCATTGAAATATGACACAAGTTCTTGAAAGCGTTGCCACTGTGTTACAGACAGGTTGTTTCACTTGTACGTAAAGTGTAACGCACCAGTTTGTGGGTGTTAGACATAATCGCGTATTTGGATAATTGTTGCATTACGATATTTGCTAACAGAAACAAATCTGTCACCCTGCACTTGATGCACATAAGGATCCGACATTGTAGGCTTTAAAATTGGATCAGGCTTGGAAAAAAGCACCTTGTCAGTTAGCTGCCGCACGGTATAAGTAAGAGAGTATGTCGTTGTCTTCTGGTATTTCACAGGTTGCACATCTGCATCTGGCTCAGGAAAACTCCGTTACTGTGCTGGTGCTGGAGCAGGTGGCATTGGTGGCAAAGTGTCCATTTCAACAGGTACAAAGCGGTGGCAAAATAACAAGCGCAAACACCTGGCAAGTGAATTATAACGTGTGTGCGGTCGTCTTATCCCTTTCAGCCCTGGAATTTTAATTAATTAATTAGAATTTTTTTGACTAGTTATCATCATTATGTTAAAGGATACGTTCTTGCAAAATTTGAAAGAAATCTGATAATTATTAAAAAAAAGTTTTTTAGCGGTTCCAATTAGAACCACCAGGGCTTAACGCGTCAAATAGGAAAATGGTGGTCATTTTAAAAGTTGCTAAATTACTCACCTATATATTCAAAGCAAATTCTAAGAAAAATATCATTATCATAGTAAGTTATTTTATTACAGAATTATGCATTTATTTTGTATGATAAGAGATAAAGCGGTTGCCTTTGCTATTCATACATAGGGTAATTCTACACTTGTTACAGTAAACAAGGCGCTTCCCGGAATGCCCAGAATTTTAGCACTGCCTGTTTCCTTTGTAACACTCTGGGTAGTGGTTCATGTTGTCATACCTAATGTCATCTGTTCGAACTTTGATGTATTTAGGTGTGGTGACGGGTCGGGCAGCTGGTGATGCGGACGGAGGCAGGCCAACTTTCTTCAATGGTGCAGGTACAATGCCAGCATTTTTTCAGCTTTGGCCTTGCACTGCAACCATGACTTGTTGACAGCCAAGTAGATAATTCTGAAATATGACACGCATAGTCCACTTTCTTGACCGGATCAAAGTCCGGTAACAAGAAAGCAGCATATCCATTTTATCAATCCCTCCCATGCACTCGTTGTATGTCTTTAAGACAAAAAAACACTTGATCGTCACGTAGGTTTTTGTGGCCTTGTCCCAGCGCTTGATGTCATCCTCCGGCTGAACTCCCACAAAGTTTGAGGCCATGTTCACCACACGATTGTCCAGCCAGCGTACCAACACCAGTTTGTTGTCACTAATGACTGAGCTTGTGCCACATCCTTGTTGTCTTAGTTCCTTTTCAGTTCCAAGGGTAGAAGCATTTGCGGCACTTCTTTCTTCCTTACCCTTGCGTAGGGTTCCTGCTGCAAAAATTTAACGCCGTGCAGCTCATCTAGAAGAGTGAGTGACGTAAAAAGTTGTCGAAAAATAGTTTAAAGCCACACAATGGACCCAGTAGCTCCAAACTTTTATTTGTTTTTCAGGAGAGACCCCAACCAACTCTGTTGATGACCCCTGATAAGCAATGCAGTCGTACACAATGCCCGATGCACCGCACAACATAACACCTTGATTCCCCAAGGGATGGGCTTTCCCCGAATAAACTGCTTGAAGCCCACCTTTCCCTTAAATGGAATCATGGATTCGTCAATCGCCAGCTTCTCTTTAATCCTGATGTTGTGGCAACAGCGAGAAAAGGCATTGATTACTTGCCGCACTTTCCACAACTTATCCTTTTTATCCACATCCGAGTTGATGTTGACCACATGACACGTGCTGCACAGCTTCTTAAAGCGGTTGCGGGCCATCCCAACTTGGACAATAAACTGCGACTGTGTTGTCTGGTTCCAGTGCATGCAAAGTCGTCGAAAGTAGGTGATCCCCATAAAGATGTGCATGGCCACAAACTGCCACATCTCTCTAGCAGTGGTTGCAAGAGCTTTACCAGTTGTTGTCATTGTGTAGATGTTGGTGAAGTTGGCCATATCTTAGAAGAATATTTGCGGAAAATATTGAAAGAAGCACTGCAGCGGAGTCATCATGATATCTTCGTCATCCCCATCATCAGTTGACTCTTCAGGGGCAAACGTCGTGTCAGGGGCCACAAAGGCATTCTTCCTCCAAGATGGAAGGGATGGGGCAATCTTTGCCTTTTTCATACGAGGTGGCTTGGTGGAGGTTGGTGGCATCACCGGTTCTTCATCGAATATCGATTCATCAAAGCCGTTATAAGCTTAGCGAAGCTTATGATCACATCAAAAAGGAATAACTCACAACAACTCCTTGGTGAAAACAGTTATAGTAAAACTTTATTTAAATTAGACATATTTACTTAATGAGTGCGAAACAGGCAATTATAGACTGGATGGCATAACAATGTGAACCGGTTATGTACAAGAATATCACAGCTATAATATCTCTGGAATGTAATTGAGTTGGATGCGACCCTGCCTTGCTGAGGGGGGGGGGGTTGAGGGTCACATCAATGTATTTGACTTATTCAATTGTGAATAATAAGTGCGAACCAAGTCTTGCTGAAGGGTCTTGGTCGCATTCGCCTTTACCACAAGGAAAGAAAGCGGAACCCTTACTGATGCGCACCAAGCCTTGCCCAAGGGTCTTGGTGTGAACTAAAGACAGAGATTAAGACCTCCTAAGTGAAGCACACCAGATGTGCGAACCTAAACCATCTAAGGTATGCTAAGGTATCTAAGGATCATCTAAGTTAATGTAGCGTGAAGCCAATCATTAGCCCTTGACATTTATCGGCTTCTGAAGAAACCGATATCTGGACATGAGTATGGCTTAATGGTAGTAAGCTATCCAGTGTTTGGAATTAGGTATGCTCCTAAGTGAGGAGCTAGATAATAATCTGGCAAATTTGAGAGTTGGACTCTTTTATACCTGGCTCGCGAGGGCTCATTGGAGGAGTTGTGGCTCCTCCCATCTACCATCGCGAGCCCAGCACGGGATGCCCTCTACTGCACATAAAGTGCAACGCGCATATTGTTGTGCTGTCTATATCGGAATCAATTGCCCTTCCAAAGGTTGAGCATAATCCTCATCCTCTGACTGCACAGGCTCACCTTCGATGTCAGAGTGGTCAAAGTAAATTTCTGATAAAGCCTTATCTAGAGCTGCAAGAGGTGCATATTGCATAAACATGTGCGGCGTGGTACGCTTCCGGTATAATTTGGCACCAGTTTGGCTAGTTAAGGCTGTAAATATGATTGTTAAAGCATTTATTACGACAGATAACCATATAAACTCAGGTTTCCATTCAAAACTCAAAGAAAACCTGCTAAAACAGTTTCAAACTGTCAAAAAACGATTTTTTTTGCTACATTTTTGGAATAATAATCCCTCCTGTAAATCAATGAAAATGAAAAATATACAATAATTTCATTAAAAATACTTATATTCTGTTGTATTTTACTATATTAATGTTGTATCCTGAAAACAAGAGTGCGGAATGAAAAGTGAAAGTGCAGGAAAAGCAACGTGTAAAGTGCGACAAAAAGACTTACCATTACGTGAAGCGAGGTGGATCCGGCGTAAACGCAACGAGACCCCCGTAAGGGAACCGAGAGACAACAGCCGAAAAGAAACGCATCAGTGTGCGATCATCCGTGCCACAATGAGGATAATCAGCCCAAAACCTTACGAGGTATGAAGTGACGGTGTACCTGCTGAGCATGGGGTATCCGTCATGAGCAGTGGACAGCTGAAGCTTGACGTCCGGGTTCTTTGGTTGGTGAACAATACAAATGTCCTCTCGCTCCCAATAGAAAAAAGGATTGTCCTCCGGATGGTAATACGGCTCGCGACGAGGTTCAGCAGGAGGCTGAGCGGGAGCCATAGCCATGACAACGCAGAGCATAAAACAAAGGCGATTCGTCGGCAAGCTGCGAGCAAATGATTACAAACAAGAACAAGCATGGTATTTATACTGTATATGATGGAACCATATGACCCGTTCGAGAAAGTTCTAGAAGGTTGAAGAAGAAGGAAGTGTGTAAGCGGAGAACTTAATTCCAGAGAGCACGTACTAACCAAAGTATAAACAGGAACCGGTGATACGTCATATAGAATGAAGAACACTCGAGAACATTCGAAGGAAGGGCAAAATACTGTAAAACACTTCTAAGAAGTATGTGCACGTGAAGGAAACGTGAAACCATGAAAACAATTCCTAGAAAGGATTAAGGAAAAACCAGTTCTGAGAAGGGTGCAAGGAATGTACGAGTACAATGACGTCAGACAAGCAGACGGCAGGAGAAAATAAAACTTCTGGCGACACCTAGGGGAGCAAAAGAACAACATCTAAAAAGACAGAATTCTGATGATTGTAAGCAAATCCGAAAGTGTTAGATGACGTAAATTATATCCAAAGGAAGAAGAAAGTGCCAAGAATCGATTGGGAAAGTAATAAAAGCTGAATAGAGTTGGGACACAAGAGAAAAGGGCCAGAAAAGAGATAAGGACAACGCCCTAAACAACCAGAGAAAAGTAGGCTTAAGAACGCCCACACACCGCCTACGCAAAATTGAAAACAAGAAAGTAGGAGAAAAACAGGATGCAAACGCCTACGTGAAAAACTAGAAATTTCCACTTCGCCCACATGCATCCCACGCAGAGAAAGCACACTAGCCAATAGGAGGAGGTGACCTTAATAAAGTAGTATAAAAGGAGGCAAGAAATCAGAGAAAGAGAGCAGTTTGGCTTGGGTAGCCAAGGCGTCCACTTCAGGAAGCTATGCAGTAGGGTGTTTACAAGCACTCCGGTAGCACAACAGTTCACTGCAAGGAAGCTACGCTGTAGTAGGTTTACGCGCCTACCAGTAGCACATCAGACTTAGAAGAAGAAGCTACACACGGGTAAATATGTCTTGTAGAATCTAACCTTAAGTTTAGTTAGGATTAGACTGTAAATGATTCCTAGTATATAAGAAAAGTATGTGCTAGTGCAGAATGTACGCGCGCAACTAAGTATCTTGAATAAACTATGTAAGCAGTGTAATTAGACTTAGTCTGATTTGATCAAGTCATTAAGATTGCGAGAGAGATTTAACGAGAGTTTACCGGAAAACCTGACCCAAAACATCTCCGAGGAAGGGTTATATTTGCTACCATAACAACTAGTTTTCCGAGTAAGCCAATATGTGCCGCCTGTAAGTGGTCTGGTGGCAGCATTATCAAATCTAAATATTGACCATAGTCGGGTGGGTAACATTTAATTAAATTTAAACAAATAACAAAAAACGACATTCAGACATAGAAAACATGCTAAACTAGCACATGGCAGAAAATTTTGAATTGCACATGCAAGACCTGCTGGCTTTGTTTGGAACCACTTGATTATTTGCTCATAACTTTTTTAATTTACATTATTTCGCTCTAATTTTTTGCACAGATGCTAAAGAGCTGTTGTTTAACGTTATTTAAAAAAAGCATCAAAATCAATACAAAACTTCCGAAATTATGACTAAAGAGATCGTTTTTTTACCTGTTAGAGAATCCATGCTGCTGACGTTGATGGCGTCGAAATTTTAAATTTTCCACTAAAGGGAGCTAGTTTCTTGCTAGCCAGCATTTAAGGTAAATACTCTATTGGTCAACCTGCAGCAAAGAACTTGTCAAAATGTGCCATTATTTCACTGGATAGAAATTAAAATGTGAAGTGGTTCCAATTGGAACCACCAGGGCCGAAAGGGCCGATTGGGTGATACAGAGTGTTATTGGTGGTTAGTCGGTATAGCTATGGCATATGATTTTCATTAGCCACCTTTTATTGGTTTACACAAAGTGCATTAGAGGTGGTAAGGCGGTAAACATATGCTATGTGACCAGTATCCTCTCATTGGTTTACATATAGTGCTTTACAGGTTGGAAATAAGGTAAACCAATCTTCTTATTGGTTAATATTATGTCCGAGTATCATAAATACATAAATTGTCCAGTATCTTCAACACACCTGCAAGTCTATCACTGCAAATATGGCCATGTCAGCAATGTACACCAATGAAGACACTTTTGACCAAGTAAATGAGGCCATCGACCATGCAACTAAGGATTCTGATGATCGCTATGCTGTTGATATTAAAAAGCGGGTATACGACATAGCTTGCTTGTATTAAATAGCCGTGAAAATTGCTACTGACGAGCATCAGCACCGAGCAGACCTTTTCATTCTCCGAAAATCCATCTCGCCGATTGCCATCTTAATGCACTGGTCAAAATATTCAAGCAACCTTGACTGGTGCATTTATGCTCTACATGCTTGTTGGGACTGGCCCATTTGGATTTGTGAGATTTATGCCACACATACAAACCTTTGGCGATTTCCGGGAACAGTAATTGATGATGTGAAAGATATGTGTGCACTGCCTGAAATACGCTATGAACGTGTTAGTGAAATAAGATATTAACATTTTACACCGATTGAGGGATTTAATACTTCACAAATAAGATGTGGTGGAAACTTAACTTTATTTAAACTAACCATTGAAATTGCCAGGATATGGCTGAGGAACAAGACTTTTTGTTGTGAATGTATGCTTAAAACAGCTAAGTGCTGCTCGACCAGGGTCCTTTGGAGATCATTTTTGTATGGCTAACACTCAGTGGCAAAATAATAATCAGAACTCACTAGAAGTTTAATATCGTTGCACTTTTCTTGATGTTGATTTGATACAATGCATTCAAGAAATGTATAAAAGCTGGCAATATACCAGTTTTGTAAAAAGGACATTAGTGTGTGCCATGAGCTGTCTTGAAATTTCTGCAAATAATGAGTGGCAATGAATATTGTATTATTTGAAACGTACTGTAGCCTTTTATTTTTAATAAATTTAATTTGTATTGTTGTAAGCTGCAAAAAGAAGGGTGTAAAAATAGAAAAGAAGAAAAAGACACTTACTCGATGGTGACCACCAGAGGACAGACCAGAAGGACCGCTCCCCCGTAGGTAAATGCACCTTTCAAAAGACGTTTAGAAACCATGGGGTGTTCCCAGAACTTTTGCTCTTATTTACATATGTTTTATAAACAAAATATGCAAAAATAGCACATTTTCTCTGATAATATGCAATTGCATTCTGAAGAGCAGAATGTAAACAATAAACTTGCGCGTGTTGGGAGATAATAAATTCACCAGGAGATACACGGCCAGTGAAAACATTTATTTGCTACGTTTCGGCTTCTTACTTAAGCCTTCGTCAGGCGCTGTAAGATTTACAAAGTGAACATCCGTTACAAACGTATCAATAAGGCTGTTACATTGGCAATATCACATTTCCGTTATACAAAGAACATAGAAAACGAGTGTGTCAATTAATACAGTAACCGTCATAAAATACGTAACATCATAATTAAAACTTTACAATTACAATAATATTCGCTGTGATGATAATTACAGTGATTTTAAATTCAATTCACTTGTTTACAGATTCCATAAGATGTAATAACTTTATAAATATTCAATTTTTAGACTACTCCTAGATAGCTACTTTATAAGGGGACTTCTGCTAATAATGCTATTATATTATTTCATCTGTTTTCCCAATTTAATAATTATCTGAATTATTCTAAAATAAACTCCTAAAATCTGCACTGTAATTATCATCACAGCGAATATCACCACAAGAGGTCGAGAATTAACTTCTCAGAAATTTAAGAATGTTGGGAGATAAAGCGCCATAACTAATGTTTGGGGTGGTGGTGGGTGGAAGACGTTATTTTTCGTCTGCAAAACGTGCGGCAGATGCCGCTCGTGTGCAGCGGGGAAGGGACGCTGCGGCACCAAGCGGCTCCGGCAAGTGAAAGTGCGAGTAAAGGATGCTCGTGTGCAGCAGGCTTTAGGGGGTCATGCCTTCTCATAACTTTAGTGCACTTACTTTGAACATTCAAAACATGTATTTGTCTATGACATCTTTATTGAATGTAGTCTCTGGTTTGTCGAAGCATGTGTGAATGTTTTTGTTTTTTCTCACACATGGTTGTGTCGACAGGGAACACGATGGCACTTATCATTATAGTTCATATTTTGGCCGGCCATTTGTCCAAGTTTAGCTTTTCTGGTACTCGCAAGAATTTCAGTCTTTCGTACATCCCGTTGATTGTCCCTTCATCGTTTTAAAGTGCCATGAGGGTTTCGCGGTTTGGCATCTTTTTAATCCTGTTGTGCTCGGGTTAACACGGGACGTACCTCTTCCTTCATTCCTGTCACGAGGTATTTGAGCTGTTACTCTGGTACTAGGCTCGTGAACAGTGCTGATATGACAATACTGCATTTGTTTCGCTCTTTGGGTCCATGCCAGCTAGATCCCGCTACGGCGGTACTATAAGCTTTTGGCCACCAATCATCTTCATAGACTAAGGTAGGTCTTCTTTTAATTTTCCACTTTTCTTCTTAATCTTAAGTTTTTTTCCTTTTTTCTACAAATCCTGCTTCTAACGGTGCAATCACAACCAAAACCGTATAAATAGAGAGAAAAGAGCATCGATATCCAGTCAGGACTAGGAAATAGTTAGAGACACAGCCAGAGAAAGGAGAGGACAGCAGAAAAGGCCGTAAGTCACGGACGAAATTAGGAGCAGAATTTGTGACGTAAAAGTCGGGAATACCATAGACCAGAATGGGAAGCATGGTGAGTTAAGTTGATTCAATCCAAACTATTCTTATGTATTTAAGTAATAATTCTAAGGTAATCTGTACTGTATCTGAATGCATGATCGGAATTGTTCACTTCGTATAATAAAATTACTACCACTCCTGATGCCACTGGTTCATTGAGATGTTGGGAGAGGAAGGGTTAATAGGAGTTCTTGGGGATTGAGGAAAAAATTTACTAGCAGGATAAGAATTTAAAACCTCCGAAGGAAGAGGTTGGAACGCTAGCAAATTCAAAAGCTCCGTGGTAAATTAATATGTAGGCCTGTGACGTCCACTTCCCCAAGCTGCTATCTGCTGACTGGCAGCCGTCACACCCACCAATCAGATATACTTTACACTGGTTTAAGAAAATCTGGTTTAATATTAAATGGTTAATTCGAGTTCAAAACAGGGGCATTGTCTATCAATGGTTGACATCCTTCCTCCCGACAATGCATCAATCACACACAGTATTAAAAAAGTTTAAATAAATTCTCAAGTTAAAAAACAATAAGTCAACTATACATACAATTCAGGTAATCAATCAATTCATCATAGTGAGTTCATCTCAATTAAGTCGATAATTCGAGAGGTGATCAATCTCTCATTTCTTCCAATTGAAACATAAATAGAAAATCCAACACTTACATATTCACTCTCAGGACATTCCCACAACCCCATGTTAGACACACATGCTCACATAGAGAGACAGCAGTTGGCCAAATGCTCCTCAAGCTCTATAATCAACCTGTATATATACTCCCCAAGATGAGCACCACAGCGCCCAACAAGCATGCAGCAATGCGTTAATTAGATTAATTTGCTTACAATTTGCATAAACAAACAGTGATTCCACATTCCACATTCCTGCCTTCCAGACCGAGCCACTTGGCCTCATGCCAAGGTCCAAACTGTCACAGGCCTACCTCCAATTACCTGGTGGCAGCAAAATAAATATTGGTAGTTGGGCTGGTAACATCACAACACCTGTCGGCCAAATGTTTTTTTAAACTATTTAGTCTGTCTCTTATTACCCCTATTAGTAATACCGAAGCATCATAATGGTAAATCGTGCCCTCTACACCAAGCATAACATGGAATGACAATATCAGTACGAAAACAGTTTCATGCAATTGTCACAACATTTCTGACTAATGATGGCTTTGTTGTAATTTCTGCGTTTTCTAACATGGAAACAGCTTATAACAGGTGCCTTATCACAGTTAATGCAATCTAGACCTGATAAAAAAATTCTCTGAGCGTAATCTGCCATTCACACACAGGGGAGCTTGGGAGTTTAGCTCACTCATGCAAAGTACACAAGTTCATGCATCAGAATCTCGAGGGTAAAGCACTCGATTCTAGAAGAAAGTTTCTAAACACAAAACCTCCAGCCTCTATGTTCCCACTACTGAAATAGTAGCACTCCCGGTAAAACAAATCCAACACCTGGTGGTGTTGGACACTACAAGGTATACATGCACACTTGGGGGAAATTAAACTAAATCATACCAACACTTACTTGTTTATTTCAGAGATTTCCTTTGTCTTGGTTATTGTTTGTTGGATTCATCCATTTCGAAAATGCCAAATTCCATTTGCCTAAATTACACATTTTACTAAAATACAATATTTCCACTTAAATCTTTGAGCAAAACAATTGCAAATATTACACATTAAATTTACAATTTACTCACCACACTGGCAGCAACAGCACATCCTTACACACAGGAGGCTTAGAGAGAAAAGACAAGGTAAAATGGCTGGTCAAGGGGTTTCAAATTTTGTAATCACCTCCAATTGGTCGGTACCTTTCAGAACATACCTCCTGCATCTAAAGTGATGTTAACAATGAGTGTCAAACAGCAGGGGTGTCATGGACGTCCATAAAATACTATTAATATAGTATATCATCAAACCGAATTCTGTTCATCATTTGACTGGTGAATTAAATAATTAGGTAAGGATGTACAGCTAAGGGTTTACTTTTGCGATGTTTCGCACTTTTAATTAATGCTTTATCAGGCACTATATAGACTTAAAAATTATGCATAGTAATACATTAAAATCAATTCAATTATTACAATATTGTTGGGTTCAGACAAGGGAATAGAAGTAGCAAAATTTACCCTAGTCCTGAATAACGAATCCAGAATGCATTACGGCCCCACCATAGTGAGCACAAACGAGTAAAATTGAGTGAGTGCAGCGTTTCCAGTGGTCCGAGCCCCGCGATCCCCGCACTGGGAGAAAAAAGAGTAACTGCTAACCGAGTTAATGGACGAGTGGTCGGCGGAGAGTAAGATGCCGGAGTGGATGGTGGAAGAACTGGGACTGCTGACCGCAGCTGGAGGGTGACATAAGCGTTGTTGGGATGCCACACCATAAAATAATGTGTCTCCCACACGACAAAGGTATTTAATTCAACATCGTAAAATGGCTCCCACGGAAGAACCGGAGAAGCCACAGGAGGAGGGGAAGCCGAGGGAGAGGCCAGAGGAGAGCAGGTACCGTAATTAGAAGACATCAACAGAAACCAAACTCACTGAAGAAGAACAGAACCCGCGCACACACAAACATCAAAACACCAAACTTGCCACGAAAAGAAGGACCACACCGAACATAGAATCCGAACAGACGAAACGCACCAAAGAACAGGAAGTTCGCGAGTCAGCTCTAATCGAGAAATGAGAGAAAACGGAAGTGAACAGCCAAATTTATAAGCAGAAACCGGAACCATGTGACCAGTTGAAAATCGTAAACAAGTGCAGGATGTGACAAGTCAACAAATAAGTCGAAAACATTTCCAAGAATCCAAATGCGAAAACAATTCCTAGACATGAAAAGTCAATAACAGGAAGGTGCGAGAAAAACAATTCCTAGAATCGACGAGTCAGCGGATGAGTCATCATGAATCTAGCCAACCCGGATGACGTCACAGAAAATAGGCGCCAAGCGGAACTAGTAACGCCATGTAGTGGACGGATAGCGCAACTCACGAAAGACTATTTTCAGAGATTCCACGCGATCCAGAAGGAGTTAGACGACGCAGGATACACCAAATGAAAGAGGGGAAACCAAGAACATAATTATCACCATATGAAAACTTCAGACTTTAGGGATTCAGAAAAATGGGTAAAATAAAGTGAGAAGCCACACCCCTACATAAGCCACTACCACAGTAGGCTTAATGAATCATGGAAAATTCCAAGAAAGAAAAGTAGCCCAAAAACAGGATGTGAAAACTCACACTTAAGATGAAACCATCACCAAACCAGTATAAATAGAGGGGTAAAAAGACCAGTAGGGTAGAGTTGAATTTTGGGAACCAGCCAGGAAACTACTACCGGAGAGGAGAGGACAACTTTCGATTCACGGACATCATTATGTGGGATAACTTGAAAGTTTGACTTAGTTAAAATTGTACCAGATTGTACCAGAATTGTGAGTTGAGTTAGTTCAATCTGAACATTCCGTATGTTTTGCTCTAGTATTAAGGAACCAGAACTATCGTTATTGTAACCAATTGCATGATTGGAAGAATAATTAAGACATGTATCATAGTTTAGTCATAGAATAAAGCGAGTGTTTTTTGAACTCAGTTACGTTGTTGGTATCCATGATTCGGGTGAACATTGCGAGAAATGACTAGTTCTTGGAAAACCCTTAAGATCAAGATGCAAATTTACTAACGAGATTTAATGAATCGAAAACATCTCCAAGATAGGGATTTTTACGCTGCCTATAGGAAAGATCTCGTAGTAAATTAATATGTACTGTCCGTTTGTCTGGTGGCAGCCTAAAAACTAAATATTGATAGATGGGCAGGTAACAATATATCAAAGAAGTTACGGTGTTGCATGTAAAGTGAGCATACCGATGTCTAATATCTTAATCTATCTGTTCCTTACGGGTGAAAAATCATTTTCTTCTCAATTAACTGTATGAGCATTTGAATATTGTGATTTATTGATATTAATCTTAATTTTCAGTCAAGTGGTTCTAAGGTGGTGAGAGGGAAGGAAGGGCTTGGCTAAGCAACGTCTCAATCCTGAGCCAATACCACTAATAGCCTCGTCACCCGGCTAATAATGTTTCAACCTTCTAATATGGTTACTAATCCCATTTTTTGTCTGGGTAGCAATAAAGCCTTGACAATCAATTCACTTGAGTGCAAATAGAGATATCATCCCCTATACAAAGCTTAAGGGGGACCCACGCCATGGAGTGGCGACCTCTGGTGGCATCTGCCATAACTATTTCTCAATGGCAAAATTTCAAAGTTACTTTTTGAAGTAAAAATGCATTTATCGTTAAATGGAGCGATATCAAATGAAAAAGATAGGATAACTTGAGGTAAAGCAACAATGTAAATGTTCTAAAAAAGTGTAAAATATGATGAAATTGATAAAAGCGATGAACGATTAAGTTGCCCTATTTCGCCACACGATGGCGCCATGTTGCACACTTGTCCTGTTCATGAACCTAACATGGGAATTAATACGTTTTATCGAAATGAAATAAAGGTTTTAGAACAATTGTATTAGCTGCTTTACTTATAATGAAACCTTAAATTTTTAAAGAAATATGTGGTCATTAGTGTCATGTACATTATAGTGCTGAAAAGTAGAGTGTAAATAGTCACTCAAGTTTTAGGATGATCAGCTGTACAGTGTGACCAACTCGCTCTTCATGTAATTCCTAATTTGCCTGTGCAGCTGTGCTAAATTTTGAATGTCAACATCCAGTGCATAGGCCTAGGCTATCAATCTACTCGATGTTCAAAGACAGTATAAATGTTATAGGCAAATGCTTTAATAATGTATGAGGTTAACTCAGTGTAAGTATTTGAACACTGTGAAATTAGAATTTTATATAATAAACGTCGCTCTTACCAAATAGTGTCTCATTTGGCAATTAAAATAATGATTAGAGGCTTTTGGCCATCGTGTTTACAGGGTGTCCGATAAGGCACATCTGTTAAGTGGAATGTTCATTCCTTACCCCCTAAATTCTGCTATGTTGTTCCATCCTGTACCTATTAGAAAAAACATCTCGACGACTTTAGCCAAAACCACGTCATTTGTGTACTATTTATGTTGGCCTGTAAAACAGTTTAGAGAATAGCTTTCATAGTCTTCCAGTAGCTAATTATTTGACGTAAAAAATAACTTATTTTAAAGGTAATGTACTTGTTATTAAAACCATTTATTTTAAAAAACAGCGATTATGCAAGATATAGTGCATCGAAAATGTAGTGAATTAAAAATATAGTGCATTGAAAATATAGTGCAGTAAAAGTAGAAGTGCATTGAAAATAGAAGTGTCTTCACATGTCCATTTTGTGGGGTGCACGGACTGACCGTCCACTCCTCGTGGTTGTTGGCGTACTATTTCCGGTTATAATAGAATTTGTAACATTTCTA
>JAQIXS010004236.1:0-15681 GCA_034700785.1 Rossiulus vilnensis
CTGGCTTTCTGCTCGGTGATCAAGGCGTTCATGTAATTGTCTCTCTGACCATCCACGTGATTCGTCTTTCTTTCACGAATTTTGTTGTGCTGCGTGATCTTGTAGTCTCTCTTATTTTTCCTTGTTAGAAATAAGTGACGTAATTGACCAATGAGAGCTATTCAGCTTATAGATTATGTCTTCCAGCATAGCGAAAGCCTCGCTGATGGCAAATAGTCATGAGACTGGCATGACTAATTGCAAACAAGCTCTTGCATTCTATTGGTCCATTAGAATTTCCAAGTAGTGTTCTAGTTTTGGACAGACAATGGCTGAAATAGTTGGTAAATCTTTATGGTCAACTTACATCATTCTTTCTCGCCCTAATATCTTGTCAATTTTTGGTAATTTGTTCAACCATGGGAAAAAGTTGAAAATGGATACTGCACTTTGCACCGACATTTCCTCGTAGATCTGTTGTTTGGCCCTCAGGAACCAGGAGTCGTCGTACTCAAATCGATGTCCATAAATGGGTATGCAGATGTTGTTGGCCACACTGAGGGCTATGAGTTCTGAGAAGTCGCTGGGCTTGCCTTTCAGCTTTTGCACTTCGAATAAGAACAGTTGAATTTCTTTCTGGAATCCAATTCGAAATGCGTGTTTAGAAATCGTATATTTACCTTAAAATTAAGTAAACGTACTCTGCCTGGAAATGCTAATTTGGTTGAGGGATTCTTTAAAATAAACTACGGATGTGGTAGAACCTTGCATCCAAACTCACTTACTGAAATCCAATTTCTATTTCTACTATGCTGGTCTTATTTCATGCATACCATTAGACGTTAGGATTCTCTTCCAAAGGAGAGCCCTAAGCTCACAGAAATTCAATTTGAAGATAAAATGAAGAGTGGCAAACGATAACGTATTAAGCGTCAGAACCCCAAAAATCGTGTTTTTTAACTTAAGCTATTGTAGGGACCATTGGGGCACCTGTTACTAATGAGAAAGCAATATCGCCACCCCTAGGCCTTGTGGAAGAAAAATTGACTTTTCCTCCCATAGAAAATAATGCTACCAGCATAGTGCAGTAGTCTCACTTTGTTGTAGGCACCTTTTAATTAAGCATTTTAAATAGGCCTATTGAAAACATTAGGCCTGCATAAAACAAAACAAGTGGAAAAATGTGTATTAAACGCAAGCCTAAATAATTCAGTGTTCATTGCATTTAATTTGCAATTTTTTTCGAAATATTGATTTGAATGGATGGAAAATAGCCAAAAAGTTTTATTATCGTAGTGAATAGTTTGATTAAAGCACTAAATAACTATTAATAAGATAAAAACACGAGAAAAACACGCCATACCATCCTACCAACCTACCATCATCTGAGGCTCCATGCTTAGTTTTCCAACTCCGCAATCTCTCATCACATTCAACGCAAAGCGTCGATGCGTTTTCCAAACGTCTTGGTCATGCATTAGGAAGTCTTAATGAAAACAATGGATTTATTTTTTCAATTTGTTTCTGGCATTTTCTTTTCGACCTAATTAGTACATTGTATATTGATACTGTCTGCAAGTGTGATGCTTACTAAACTTATCCGTTTCGGAAAGTTGAAGATGCATCTGTGGTCTTCCAACAAATGTTTCTGCCTGGCTGATAAACGCCTCTTTGATGGATTCGTAGTCATTTAATACAACAACCAGACGGTTGCCAAAATACAATCTATGTATTGATATAAATTAATTTGTTGCATGTATATGTAAATGTAGATGAAGTTGCAAAAAAAGAGTGCGTCATTTAGTGGAAGTAGTTTTTAATGTAGGCCTGTCATTACGTAACCAAAATCTAGTCGTCTGTTAACTAAGACTGGTTGTTTTACATTGAAAACACTAGTTAACAAAACTTACTAAGAAAATCTGTGCGGTATATGTTAAGATTGGATATTTAGATATCCATAACAATGAAAGACTTGTTAGTAGCAAAATTGCTTAAGACATTGTTCAGAATTTTATTTTAATCATCCATTTTTTTCTGTCAGATTTTTAGAAAAGTTAAAAGCAAATTAAACTAGGATTTAACCTATTATATTTTTCAATTACTTAACCGAATTCGGCTATGTTTATAGAAAACCGTGAAAACACCAAAACGTTTTAGTACATGCAAAAAAGTAATTTTACCTAATGTAGATTCAATGTGCACAGTTAATACATGTATATAGGTTCAAATACAAACCACATGGTGCGTCATTAATGCATCGTGTATATAACCATGATGTAGTCATTAAGCGTTTTAGTATGGTGGATACATTTAGATTTCGGGAAAATTACCTACTTCAGGTTGTCTTTCAGCTATTTTGCCAAATACTGCTCTTCTAAAGCGTTTTTTATATATTAAAAGTGCATATACCTCTGACCTGTTTTGATGATGCTCACCTGAATATTGGTCCATATTTCTTGGCTAATTTCGAAAACTTTAAATGCGGTTCTTTTCCCATGCACCAAAGGTAGCCCACGAAGGGAAGTACCGGTGGGCCAGGTGGAATGCCTTTTGGAATTGTCAGATACCAGTGTAAAATCACCAGCAAAATTACTGTTAGTGCAGTGGCCAAGCATGTCGAATTGGTGAAAATGCTTAAAATCGATTTGGTCATTTCAAGAAGAGCCATGTTGGCTGTGCTTCTAAGTTGTAACTAAATTGGCAAAACTAGCCTTTCTATAAAAAATGTGAACCGTTCTATGGCCTTGTAATATTGTTAATTGATACATATTTGGTGCATACATTGATTGAATATTTGCTAATCCGTATTGTTAATACAATACGGATTACCAAATAAGTATCAATTAACATACATTACAAGGTCATAAAACGGTTTATACTTTTTGATAAGAATGTTAGTGCTGGCAATTTAGTTATAAGCAAGCAGGCATTTTAACCAATTCAACAAGCTTGGCAACTGCACTAACAGTTATTTTGCTGGTGATATTACACTGGTATTTGACCATTCCTAAAGGCATTCCACCTAGCCCACCGGTAGGCCTACTATCTTTCGTGCATGGAAATGGAACCGCATTTCAAGTTTGAGCATACAGTAATTGAAAAAGGCTTTTAACGTTATTGGGTGAGTCAGCATCAATTTTTTTTTCCACTAAGTAGTTCAGCTAATTAACCAATGTCTGGCTAAGAGGTAATAAAATAATAAGCTTTGCAGATTTATTTCGAGAAGTTATCAACAGGCTACAGCATGTTTGTTTATGCATAAATTCAATATCAGCAATGTTGGGAAGTTTAGAGATACGATTTTCCGTCTGCTAAAGTTAGTTTGGAGAACGGAAAAACTGTGATGAAACTTAGTTAATTTGAGTATTACTAAAAACGATAATTTCCTATTCAGTTTGTTTTATTACACTGAATCGAAATTGTTTTTAAAAAGCAGGATATTAGGCCTGCTGTTATTTTACCATAGTTTTGCTCGCGTGGCATGACGTAACATGCTTAAGTGGAATAATAAAGAGATAAAGTATACAGTCTATAGTTGTCAGTCCAAGAGGGAGGGGCAAATGTCAACTAAATACTGGTTTCGTAACTAGTAACCAGCACTAATCTGTTTTTGTTTAAAGGACAACTAGTTCAGAGGTTATTCGCCAATGACGTTTCATTATGAAAACATAAACGAGAACTTAGCGAAAAAATAGTTTTGGTCGAAAGTTTACCAAACCGTCAAACGTATTGCGCCTCATATAAACGCTCAAAACCCCTCTTCTCTAGCAGTAAGTAGGTTTTAAAATCAGCATTTCTGTTTACAGCACAAATGTCAGGATACTTTGCCGAACAGTAAATCCAGTGCCCCGTTCCATGTTTGGCTTTGAACCATTAGCAGTTTTGAAAGTAAATGTCTGTAGCATCGATGTGAAGTACAAATAGATCTCCATGACAGCGAGTATCTTGCCTGGGCATTCTCGTTATCCTTGAAAATGTAACAAGGTTTACATTTATTGCTGCATGCAAAGGTATAACATGTATAATATTGATGATTGTTTTACCCTGAATGTATCAACTTACCAATAGAAATGGTATTAGATATTCTTTTCTGGCAATTTCTCCCTCTGGAGACAGGAAGCGCTCTGCCTTAAACACTTCTGGATCTGGCCCATAAATTGGTGATTATGATGGTGACCTTTGGTATTTTATAGCCAAGGAGCTCAGTCTTTCATGTTCCTATTTGGAAAAAGTATTCAAACGGTGCCTAATTATCTATAAACTGTTTGCTTGTTAAAACATTGAAAGTAAATCTCTTGAAATGAATGAACGTCATCTAAAATATGGATGTAACATCTATATACAGTATATCTAAATCTTAGTGAATGCTTAGTTGATTTTATATTAGGCATGTGGTATGTTGGTTGATACTATCGTAGCAATTCTTTACACTTCACAAAGGGTAGCTTCCGTGTATGATCTCCGTAGTCCGTCGCTGAAGCAAGCTCTGTCCCAATGTCGTAATCAATTTCCTTTTGCACTTTTTTTGCACATCAGGACATGATGCCATGTAAACGACACACCTCATCAAAGTGTTGGCTGTGGTGTCTAATCCACCCACCTATAATGAGTTAATGCTGTCCACAAGGGCTTTATCTGCAAATGTAACAAAATGATTTGAGAATATGTATTAATAATTGTGACCTCAACAAGCATAATACAGTTTAAAATAGTGTATTCCTATGTTATGCCGTCACCTATAAGTCACCAGGCATTACATTTAAAAATGGGCCTATAATACTGCTAGCTACAAAGTACCAGCATTACATGTTAAAATAGTCTCAATGGAGCCGCCACCTACAAGTTAACAACGTGCTTATGAAGCTGACACTTACAGTGTACAATCATGACAGTTATATAATTCAATTATGTGCATGGCGCTGCCATATGCAAGTTAACAGGCATCCCATGATAAAATAGTGGCTACCTAGAAATTAATGGCCATTTACATGTCGAACAATTATGATAGAAACAAATTAGTCCCAGTGCCATGTAGTGGCTTAATTTATGTGGATTATAGCTGAAAACATCCTGCTTTTGTCGTTTTTCCTGTCCCTGGCTTTCTGGTCTGTGATGAAGGCATTCACGTACATGTAGCTGGCCCTTTGACCATCCACGTGATTCACCTTTCTTTCGTGTTTTCTGTTGTACTCAGTGTTTTTTGAAGTGTCTTTTGTTTTGCCGTTTTAAAACAAAGAGAATTTGGACTCTAAGAAAGCAAAATATGGTGCACGGAACCCTTAGTTGGAAAACTTCGATGGTAAACGTAATCATTCTTTCTCGCCCTAATATCTTGACTATTTTTCGGTTTGTTTTTCAACCATGAGAAAAAGTTGAAAATGATTACTGCGTTCTGCACCGCCATTTCTTCGTCGATTTCTTGTGTGGCCCTCAGGAACCAGGGGTCATCATCTTTGTCCATAAATCGGTATGCATCTGTTGTTCCCCACGCTGAGATCAATGAGTTCTGAGAAGTCGCTGGGTTTGCCATTCGAATAGGAAATGTTCTTTCTGAAATGAAGAGTTCGAAATGTGTTCAGTAAGTGCTCTGTCAGATAATAACTATCTTTCTTTAGAAATTAGAAGATTGCGGATGAATAATTTTCGAAAACTAATATGTCGAAGCACATAGTTCACGTTTGTATAATGAACGTTTAAACGTCTTTTTTATGTTGATGGAATTGTAAACCTACCATCATTTGAGGTTCTATTGTAATTTTCAAACTCCGCACTCTCTCATCACATTCAATGCAAAGCGTCGATGCGTTTTCCAAATGTCGTTATCGTTTAATATGAAGGCTAAGATTCATTCAAATATGCTAGTCGAAGAAGATTATTTTTGACCTAATTTTGTAATTTAATATGTAACGCTTACCGAACTCATCCATTTCGGTGGCTTGGAGATGCATAGAGATGAAGAATGCAGAAATATAACCTACAAATTAATGAAGTTTAATGCATTCCGAATAAAATAATTGAGATTAAATGCAGATAGAAATATGGTGGAAACAAAAAACAATTTAGTGAAAGTTAATTGCCTACTTTAGGTGGTTTTTTATGAAACAAGACGTAAAACTTGCAAATACTTTTGACATGTTTCGATGATGCTCACCTGAATATTGGTCCATATTTCTTGGCCAACTTAGAATACTTTAGATGCGGTTCTTTTCCCATTCACAAAAGGTAGCCCACGAAGGGTAGTACCAGTGGGCCAGGTGGAATGCCTTGACGGAATTGTCAAATACCAGTATAAAATGACTAGCAAAATAACTGTTAGTGCAATTGTTAGGCTTGTCGCATTGCTTAAAGTGCCTAAAATCGATTCGAATATTCCTAGAACAGAATTTTTGGTTGTGCTGCCTGTTTATGTAACTGAATTTGTTAAAGCTGCTTAACAGAAATAGGAGTAATTTTATGACCTTGCATGTTAATTGATGCTTATTTACGCATCCGTATTGTATAATATAATTGACGAAAGCTAAGAAAATATATCGGGTATATCATTACCCAAATTTTTGAATTAAGGACTCAAGCTAATTAAACGTCTGGATCACATGTAATAAAATTGTAAATTTAAAATATCTATTTTGAAAAGTATGTATTACGTAGTTTTTTTTTACAATATTTATAATACTTTTGTTTAAATAATATATGCATGTTGATAATATGTATTTAAAATGTTATGTTTGGATTGTGAAGTATAAAATTTTCGGTTATTAGGTATACTAGGTTGCAGGGGATGTTGGCTAGCATTTACCAATTTAGTTGGTTTCCTTTGCACTAAATTTAATTGGCAATTGAATGCTGCAGTTCAATTACTGTTGGGTTTCTGGCCTTTCCATCCCGGGCCAGATGGAAAATGTAGGCTCCCTTGTCAAACTGCTCATTAAGTATTTTTTAATTGGTACTATACAGGTCATAGTGCACAGAGACTCGGGAGGAGCCACCCTCCTCCTCTTCCTCAGAATCGTAGGCTCATGTCAATACATTCTAAAAAAACTGAAAAACTGAATTAAATAAAGAAGTAAGCTAGTTTGTCTATCAAGCTGTAGGTAATGGTTGTTATAAAAGCAAGATTACCAATCATTGATTTTAACCTATATTTCTATACAACTTTGTTCTGAAACATTACCAATGAAGGAGAATGCTGTAGGCTAAACTTTCCGTGAATTGTTTCTATGAAATGGTTAAAACATTTGTGATTATGGAAACGTTGTTGGGGAAAGGTTAAGAAAAGCTCGACCAGGAATAAATGATTGTAAAAATTCTATGAATAAATGGACCCACAGATACATTTATTTTTTTTGTTTCATTTTCTCATAATATACACAAAGTTACAGAAAATCGTCCCACACAGGTTAAATAAGTTTTTGTTATTTAACTTTGGCATTTAATTTTTTAAAAGAATTACAAACTACTTTAAAATGTAAAATATTGTATCATACAAGTCATGTTGTTAAAGTAGTGCAGGTCGGTGAATTCAGCAATATATCGCTTGTATCTGTATAACTATTAAAGCACGATTAGTTTTATCATTATACATTTTGTGCGCTTATCGTGACTTTTATGCATATCAATGTTTCATGTGGGAATGTTTAATCTTTTAACAAATTAATCCGTTAATTTATATTTCTGCGCACAGAACAAGGAATTGCATGATTGCTCTCAGTGGTCTGACCACTTTAAACGATTCGTTTATAGTCAGTGTAAGTTTTAAAATCTCACTTTTTACGAACAATTAACACTTTTCACAAAGTAAATAATTGTAACAATTTTATTTTTCTAGTTTCTGATTTACACATGAGATAAGGCATCAATAATTATGACAACAAACATGTCAATCCATGATAAATTATGTATTTTGTATACTTTAAAAATTCATGTATTTGCAATACATAATTCAAGTACAGTTGTAATTTTTTGTGCAATTTTGCAAGCGTTCTTTTAAATATAATTATTTTAATCTTTGTGCACTTACTAAGTATATAAGTATCATTTTATGCAAATGAGTTAAGATTTTCTTATTAAAACCTCAATCTTAGTGATATTACTTGCGATACATTCGATGTGCATCATATTCCTTGTCAAATGTTTAAATAAACCAATTGCATTAATTTTGCTTCCGTCATGCAATATTAAGCAAAGACTTCAACTTGAACTATTTTGCAAAATTTAGGAGTAAATTAAAGCTTTGTATGATTTTCAAATACGTTCAATGCATCAGAAACATGTTTACACTCAACTACTTTAAGTACATTTGAAATAGCGGCATCATAGAGTAAGTTGGTTATAGACGCCCCATTTTTCAATTTTCCATTTATTTTCTCATATTTTCCATTAAATTTTCCATAGGTGGCAGCACATTTCATTTAGCCTATAACAACAAATTTACTTCGTTTTTTCGATTATTTAACACAGATATTGCCTAAATGACCAACTGATTATTGTGAATGATGTTTCCAGGGAATTTGAAATGCCTTTAAAAACACAAAGATGCAGTTAATATAATGTACAAAAAAGGAAGATTAGGTCCATATGGTAATTAATAACTGTTTAAAATCCAGTTTAGCAGCCATATCAATATGTTAACTGAGAGAAAATTAACCATTCTCCACATTCGCTTGCAAAATTTAAGTGCATTTGAGCTGATAAACATTACACTGAAATGTATTATCTGTTTTATTTAAAATATCCTAGAGCTTTTAGATTCCGAGAGCACATCTTCAGAAACATATGTCAGCAACAATTCTGTTAAGAATCGGTGTCGAATGCTTGGAAATGTATCGGAAAACAGCATAGACGGTTAATTAATTTAAATGTATTTCATGTAACAAATGGCAACAATTGATGTAATTACCCAGATAGAATGATAGTAGAAAAGAACAAAAACGTAATATTTGTAGCAACCCCAAAAAAGAGGCACTTAACACACTACCACGTATGTGGCGATAGACGCCCCGAATAGCATGTTTTTGAAATAAATGATAAGTATTCCTTTTAACTTGTTTTAATGTTTCTAATTTTTTAATTAGTTCATGAATACGCTTACCCTCTGAACGGCACAGAATTTTGTTAAATAAAGTTGATATTTAAGTCAGTAAAAATGTTTTTGCAAAAAGTGGGGCATCATACTCAACTTACCCCACATAAAAATGTTCAAATAAGAATACCAGAAAATACATTTCAGTGTAACGTTTATTAGCTTAAATGCACTTTATTTTGCTAAAGTAAACGTAATTTTACATGCATTTCTGACAAATTAAAACTGGCAGGTTTTTTTAATGATTTGGAGGTAAAACGAATGCAAACGCACAAACTTTAAAAAAGCTTTTTATCTATCCACACAAGATTTTAGAAAAAAATTAAATAATGCCTTGGGCGCAATTCCTAAAAAGGCTAAGTACAATATAGAGAAAATAGGAATACGTCATTATTATGTCCTCTTAATTAAATAATCATGATATAGAGAGGAAAAGAGGCAATGCCATTCTCAAGTTTTCACTTCACCACTTCGCCGGCTGCAAGCTAATTTTAGTGTATCTGGAAATGTTTTTTCCAGCTATAGAGTCTGGATATTTTCAGACGTTTTACTTCCTTGTCACAGTTCAAGATGTAAACAGTTTCGAAATGTTCTTTATTGCGCACTGAAGCTCTGAAATGCGCGTAATTTATTAGGCTTACTGATCATCGAATCCTGTTGATGCCTTAGGGTACTTTTAAAGAATCACTTTAAAAATTATGTAAGAAACGCCGTAGGCATGATTGGGGATGTTGTGAAAATATGCATTTACATAAAAGATGTTTAAATATATGACTACATTTCTAAATACACCATGGTCGATTAAAATGAGGGTTATTACTTAAGTTATTGTAAGCATTTACTTTTGAAATTTCTTCTTTTCCGGGTGTTTTGCGAATTGGCTTAGCGTGTCATTCTTGCTGTTTATGAGAGAATGTAGTTTGGACTCCATGTTTTCATCCAGGAATGTATCATTATTTGCGATCAGATTGTCAAGCACATTTGTCAGCTTTTTTGTGTACTTTTCAACGATCTGGTGTGGTGTAATGCAGGCGTGGGTTTCTCTCCAGTCTGAACAAGGTACGCAGTTGTATATGTAGGAAAAGTGTGGTTTCTGGGTGACTCGATTGTAAATCCAGTCTTTGAGCCACAGGAGTGAAGAGTTGCATTGCAGTTGGTTATCTAGAAGTGAAAGGATTGTTAGCGGGAACCAAATCTATCTGGCAGTATACGAATTTAGCTTCTTACAATGGCTGCAGCTGACTGGGCTGATTTAGTGACCACCTTGGTGTAACAGTTGAATATGACCATGTAGGTATAAACATACCTGACCATGTCTGGACCATACATGGTCATTGCCACATCAAATTTAGATAAAGCCATAAATGGCTGAATACATGACCACGTATATAAAAATGTTATGTCTTCATTATATAAAGCCGTACATTGCTGCATATATGGCTACACATGGAAAGTCCACTTGTGACTTGTGTGTTGACTTATACCAAATATGCCCATTGTTATATTTCCTAGGTATAAACATATTTGGATATGCAAAAATGTTGACATATGTCCATATGTGTGATCATATACAAGGACGTGAAACATATATGACTATATATTTCCATTTGTAACCACATAAATACTGATCAAACCATATATTAATAGCATAATAGTGTTTATGGATATAAATGGACTTATATAAGTCCATATTGGTCTATTTGTCGCCAATTTTTGGAACGGAAAATCCTGGACAATATATTGAACATGTCACATGTGTCCTTATATTACCAGTATATGAGCATGTATGCATTTATCTATGGGACTCAACGATGTGCTGTTTTTTCCTTAAAAAAAGTTCATTTCGTTTGATAGAGACCTTAAACCACCACATTAAACCAGAAATTGGCAATTTTGCAGCCCCTACTGTTGAAATAACTTAGCGATATTGATATAATTTTTAAGGCCATATCTGTAAATTTGTTAACATAGGCCTACATTGTATATCGTTTTATGTAAGAATATGAAAACATATGGATATGCATGAACATATATGGATATACAGGGCATATAATTCCATTGTGACCAATTTCTGGCCATATACTGTAGGTTCATATGTGTCCAATCATAACCTGTTAATATATGGACATAATGCCATTATAAGGTTATGGATATACTTAACATGTTCCATACATGGTTAGATCAGAATTTGGCAAACACATCTATTTGGATATGCATAACATACATGGTTTTACATTCTTATACAGTATATGACCATATATGTCAACATGCATGCATAATACATATACGGTCATACATATCTAAATATGTTGATATAGTGAAAATATAGGCCTAACAATGGACATATTTAACAACATTGATGTTGATGATGTCATCGAAGTCAAATATGTCGATATGGTGGAGTTTCCATCTATGGCCAAATATGCAGCAATATTTGGCTTTCTCTAATGAAGCCAGAACACTTTTTACATGTGGACACGCATTCAGTCATAAATGGCTTAAACTAAATTGTTATCATGTATCGTGTACATCAGGTAAGACATAGATAAACCCATATATGGCCACATTCAGGTTTTCCACCCGGATGTGCATGTCAAACTGACTTTCTTACTTAATAAATTCAGCTCTTCGATGTTGGTGATACCATCGAATATGCCGTCGTCCAGCGACTTCAAGGTGTTGTTGCTTAGATCCAGCTTAGTGAGCATGTCCAGGCCAGCGAAAGTTTCTTTGCTCAAACTAGCAAGTTTGTTTCCACTAAAGTTCAAGGTTCTCAAGTTGCTGAGGCGTTTGATGGCTTCCGGCATTATCGTTTTAATGCCACTGCGCACTATGCTCAAATGCTCCAACTTTTCGAAACACTTGAAGTGATCACCTGGAATGGAGGTATCCTGAACGCTTGAATTCAGAACGGCTAGCGATTTCAAGGAGTCGCAGCAGGGACCGATCAGCTCGTAGGGTATCTTTTCCATGTCACAAGCCGAAAATGTGATGTTTGTATACTTGAACGCTTTCATGTTGGAGGACCCTTTGATTTCGAAGAACGCTTTGGTCAGGAGTCTAACGTTGCACTGTTCTAACGTGATGTGCTCGATATTCTTTAGTGTACGGATGTAGTTAGACGCATCGACGACGTCCTTCCCAGTCGTTATGTTCGTGCATTCCACATGACCCGAAGAAGACTTACATTTTTCTGCCCCTTGACTGAAACTGGTGGCTGTGAATGTAGCTAGGATCAGAAGGCAGACTTTGGACACAGCCATGTTGAAAAGAAGCACACGTTTCTTGCAATGCCGTTTCTGCGAACCTGTGATCATAGCCAAGAACCGTTCTGTTCCTTGTGGACCAATTGGAAGACGACCTTCAAAATGATTCTTTCGTTTCGAGTATCTGTTCAGTTTATATCTAGGGTGGCTTGTCGCCAAAGGCTTGAGAGGGTCGAAAATGGAAAGGAAGTTTGGGTGCTAGGAGTGGGAGGAAAGTGCAATCCTTTGGCAAGTGCGGGGGTGATAGCACTGACTCCTAATATTAAAATTGGGATTCTCAACGATCCCGTTGAAAATATCAGTGGGGCACCCAAAGGGGTGCGCAAATTTTCCAGCAGTATTTCCGAGATAAATCGTTGTAGTATTGGGCATTTGAAGTAGGAGGAGGAGGGGGATGGGGTGGTAGCATCGCTGCATCTCCTTAATTACTGGAAATTTCGGCTAAATTTTAAATTTTTCGATTTCGGAATTGTTTTTAAAACCTTCTTGAATTCATTTCGAGTTCCCGTCAGTTGATAAAAGTTAGTTAAGTGCTTTATAATTGTAACTTATTTAACTAATCTAATTAAGTTAAATTCCGCATCGAACATGATTGATGCTTTGTCCGTGTTTGGCTTGGATATTACGTCATATTTTTCCTGAATGACGTCAAATGTGAATGTAGAGTGACGTACCGTACCATTTCCACATAAAGACGTCGAATCTAAACTTGAATTTACAATGCTTGGTCAATATGGACCTAACATATCGATAATGTGCTAAATAAAAATATCTGGCAAATTACTATGTCGAAATCTCATTGGGAAAAATGCAAGCAAATACATTCGATTTAATGAGTGGAATGTCGTCTAATAAAAATAACGAAAAATACCAATTTAGACAGAAATGTTTACATTTCATAGACAGATTACACTTCTATGATGCATTTTTGTCGCAAATTTCTGCAAATGTCGGTTTATAGAGTGTGTACGGCGTTCACTCCGTAGACGCAAAGGTATTAGATAAAACATAAATTGAATTGATATAATTCATTTAGAATATGTAAAAATAAATTATATATGTGACTATTAAGACGTATGCGCCATGGGAGAATGTTTTCCAAAAAGAATTACAAACGAATATTTATTATTGATATTCAATAACAGTGTTTGCAAATAAAGGGAAACATCCTTTCAACGCGTGCACACCAGATACCAAGGCCTAATTATCAGTAAGTAAATGAAACTCATTGAAGTCCCACAGCAGTCATTGAAATCTGGGAAATCGGGCTTAAGTCCTTGAAGATCAGCAAAATACGTGTTTTCAACAAATCATGTTTTTAACTGATGGTGCCCCCTTGCACCACGTCCTCATCCGGGTATTTGTCAGGCTCTGTGTTCACTCTGTCCAAAAATGTTGTCAGCTTTTGTATGGGCTCAAAGACGTTGTTGGGTGGTGTAATGCAGTCTGGGTTCATCTGGGTTCTAGGCACCTGACAAAATTAGATGATTCCCATGAAGTTTAAATGAAAATGCTTGTGTATTTGTATAATTTGTGTATGTTTTGAATTTTTCCCCTTATCTTCATGGGAATCATACACTTTTGTCAGGTGCATATATTTGTGTAATTTTTACTTGTTTGCAAGGGCATCCATTTATTTGAGGGGTGCCAAGCTATTACTTACCAAGCGCCAACACATCAAATATAGATAGCACTAATCTGATTTCGTTCAAACGATTACAAGTTCAGACGTTATCCAGACGCGACGTCACCAGACAGTGCTGTTGTCACAATAGTTCAAAAAAAAGCGGAAAAAAGGACGAAAAAAAGCGATAAAACACAAATAAAAGTTCATGGTTTTTGATGAAAAAAAATAAAAAAAAAGCGAAACAAACCGAAAAATACCATGAAAAAAGCGAAAAAAAGAGCAAAAAAAAAACCATGAATAATAAAAGTTCATGATTTTTTGTCAAAAAAAGAGAAAAAAAGCTCTTCGATGTTGGCTCTTGTCATGGTTTTTGTTCAAAAACGGGGAAAAAAATGCGAGATCAAAGGCGAAAAAAAGTGAAAAAAGGGCGAAAAAAAAACATGACAAAAATAGCGAAAAAAGCCATGGTCAAAAACAGCGAAAAAGAGGGCGAAATATACAATGAATAATAACTCATGATCTTTTTGTGAAAATAGCAAAAAAACGAAAAAAAACATGATGTTAATGGATTTTTGTCAAAAAATGCAAAAAAAGAGCGAAAAAAAGCAAAAAGAAGAGCAAAAATTCCAAAAAGAGAGCGACAAATTTTTAATCAAAAAAAGCAAAAAGAATTGGGCGAATATAAGCGGAAAAAAAGAGCGTAAAAAGAGCAAAATAAGCGTAAAAAGGCGATAAAAAGCGAATAAAAGAGCGAATAAACCGAAAAATACAATGAATTCATGGTTTTTGGTAAAAGAAAGCGAAATAAGGACAAAAAAGCGGAAAAAAGGGGGGGAAAATGGAAGAAAAAAATCAAAAAAAAATTGGGCGAAAAAGAGGGCGAAAAAAAAGGCAAAAAAAACGGAAAAAAATCTAAAAGAAGGGCGAAAAAATGCAACAAATAATAGCGAAAAAAAGGACAAAAAATAAAAAAAAAAGGGCAAAAAAGAGCACAAAATGCGAAAATGCGAAAAAAAGCTTAAAAAAGCAAAAAAAAACAAATAATACTTAATGGGTTTTGGTCAAAAAAAGCAAAAAGAATTGGGCGAAAAAAGCGCAAAAAAGAGCAAAATATCCTATATTTGCTATATTTTCATTATTTTATGAAGTCATTATTTACGTTTTCTTAGACTTTAATAAATTGTAACTATCATTTCTTTGTTTCTTTAATTCACAATATTTCTAAGCAAATTTTGTACGGAAAGTTATTCCAAAAAATCGGGTTGATAATCAATGTTTTCAAAAACCCGTATATTCATTCCTCGGTACTTTTTTTAAGCGAATTGTATGGCAAAATCCTTAATTTATAATATAACTCCAAAATTGTTTACCTATGGCGTTCCTATAGTTAATGATACCCAAATTTGTAAAGAATTTAATTCCAAAAATATTTTTTTTGCTTAAGGCGTTCCATTACTTGATATTCCTCAGCCATCTCTTAGAAATAAATGTGCCAAAATACATAATTTGCAATTAAATTCGACAATTTATTTTCTGAAAAATAGTTGGGAATTTTTATTTTTGAATTATTTTGAAAATATGTTAAAAATCGCCGCAGCAGTGAAGGAAACATAAAATGAATACAATAATAATGTATCCTAAATGGCAAAAAAATATTTCTACTTATCCAAATTCGCCTGGGTTTCAAAGTATACAACGTATAATTTTGTATGTAAATAAATGTGGAAAGA
>JAQIXS010004237.1:0-15680 GCA_034700785.1 Rossiulus vilnensis
AACAAGAAAAATATGTACATGTAAATGATTTCAGTATTAGAATTTTATATTCCTATACATGTACAGTGTACATGCTAAGTAGTAGGACTGACTGAATGCGTCATTATGCATTGAATTTGGCATTTACTACAGCAATATTCAGCTAAGGTGTCCAATGAATTTCGCGCTGTTCCTGGTGGAAAGGTCAGCATTCATAGCGATATCCCTACAAATACATTGTGCATCGCAGGGCTGGATTAACCAATAAACATTATAAGAACGTGCTTAGGGCCCGGAGAGAAAGGGGCCCCTCAGCACACACAAAATAATAGAACGCCAAGCGAAGATTTGCAGGTTATACAGTATGCCAGCAATTTCTTCAAACAGTTCATTATTTATCATCCATTTTTTTGAAAAATAAATTGTCTAAGGCGTTCCCTTGATTGAAAGTACTTTCGCAATCATTTTCGTAAAGAAAAGTAAGAAAAATCTATGATTGAAGATTTACTTCATAGATTTGTAACAAGTGTTACCTAGTCATTTTCCTTAATGTCTTAAAAATGTAAGGTAAATTCCATAGTTTGGAGATCTAATTCTTCAAAACTGTATTCTAACAAAACTATATATATAGCATTTGGCATAACATAATGGTCTGAAATTTAAATAATATTAAAAAAGTGTACACTGATGTAGCCCAAATCTAATGATTTGAAGTGTAATTCTAAATATTCCGCAAACGGCGTTCCCTTAATGATGTTTCCAAAAATAGTTGTATCGAAGTATAAGCAGAAATCCATCATTGGAGAGAGAGTTTTTGAAAAAAATTCGCCTTCGGCAGTTCTATTAGTCTAACAAATACATCACCTGATTCTAAGAATTTTGTGAGGTTAAGGGTTAAGCACATATACAGTCAGGTCACGGGGGTAAGGGGAAGAAAAGAATAATGCTGTTTTTATGCAGGGGACGGGACCCATTTCTTGCCTGTGCTCAGGACCCAAGTCGGTGTTAATCCGGCCCTGTGTGGATGAATACTGGTGTTAGTAAAACGTTTAGTGATATCAGTAAAGCATACATATACCAATGTCAATAGTTCAAAACATCCACAGTCACTATAAATATAGTGATATCACTACGCATACTGATATCAGTAGTGTAAAAAGTTACTGTCACCATATGTATACTGCCACTATACATACAGGGATATCACTAATGTTATAATAGTGATATCAGTATAGAATCTCTTACATTACAGAATCTCCATTTCACTTGGGGTAAAATTTAATGACTTTTCGATACCTTTACCATTAAAATCATGAGTTTTAAACACCCTTTTGTTGAGGTAAATTTGAATTTAAAAAAAATGCTCAGTGAATCAACCAAATGAAAAAAATTACATGAATGTAATGTCAATATGAAGACTACCACGTGAAAGCAAATGTAATATACATGTAGATGTAAATACACATGCACATGTTGAATTCCCTGGATTTTTCAAAATGAGCCACTATTCCCTGAAAATTCCAAGTTTCAAGGTCTGGGGGAAGCCTGTAATATCTTTGGCACAGTTATATCCAGACTAGGTATTCCAGCTTAGCAGAAATAAATTCCAATCTGAACGAAGTGAACTGTTGAAGCTCAGGATGTGGTCACTCGAATCCGGCCATATCCAGTTTACAGTGAATTAGACGGATGTTTGGCAGCCCACATTTAATCGCTGATCAAATTATTTCATGGAGACAGTGTTCACTCGTTATTGCTCATCAATATACTGTATGCGCCCATTCGACAATAAGAGACACCCAAGTAATATTGATTATGAACACGTTAGGGTGCTCTTCCAATCCGCAACGAAGACAACAAAACCAATCTAGAATTGCACTTCTGCCAACCATTCAAATATTCGTCACAGCTTCATGTACACTCAATGTAGCAAGCAAATTTTAAACATTAACTTGTAGCAAATAATGTATGAACTAAACCATCAAAAACGTGGTTGAAGGAGGTGATCAATCATCGTCTATTTTTAAATGGCTAGATGGCATTTTTCCAAAAAATACAGCAAACAAATAAAAACCAATCTAGCATGCATTTTAAGGTATGCATAAGTGATTTTCATCCAAAAAACAAATACGCCCTTATCAATTATTGGAAGGCTAAATCAAATACCAGGTGTGATAAAGTCGAGGCATGCTTACTTGCAAATTAAATTTAAAACAAAAACTCTACTTGAAAGAGTAAAATCTGATTAAAACTGACTAAAAGCGAGTTGTCAACAAACTATCTCCGATGTGTACATGTTTCATATTTACTGTGTACATGTACTCAAAAAAAGCTTTTACTGTAGAAAATACAGTTCTACATATTTTTAACTATCCGAGGAATTCGATTATTCCTTCATCCGACTCCCAATTGGATAGAAGGATACACCTTGTCAATCCTTGTCATTCGATAGATGGTGCTTTTCATTACTGCAAAGTTATGGCAACTGGAACATATCGTTCAAGATGGGATGAGCCTGTCTTTGACGTCAGCGACAGTATACGTTACTCGAAGACAGTGAGAAGGGGAAACCCTTAAAGGGCGTTGCAACAGCCATGCCAATTAATAGTGCCCCAGCTGCAAGTGGAAGAAGCCCTCATCTTGAAAGTATCGATTGCCGCTCTGGCTTATTATCAGCCCCGTCTTTCTCCTAGGGCACTTGGCAGTGTTCGCAATGTCCCGGTGACGTCACTGCAAGAAAATCGATAGCGAACGAGAATCTCGTCGGAACAGAAGGGATCCATCTAGTCTCGCGCGAGCAGCTCGACAAATATCTCGGCGTTTTTATTCAAGTCCGAATTAAATTGGGAGCTAGAATAAGGCGGCAATCGATAAACCGATATTAAGTGAAAAGGAGCGAACACGAGGAGCTTAGCGTTGTACAGACGCCGAAATTGATTGATTGATTGATTGGTTAGTCGATATCGGCAAAGCACCCTAACTTGATTCCCTGCTGCGTGATGTATATCACGCCTACATATTGGAGTGTTACCTCCAAATTATGCAACCCAACCTCTAGGGATAATTGGCAGACACGTTTCCTTCAATGGGTGTCGCCGACGGCATCACTTTTCAGTTCGAAACGCCCTTTACTCTGTTGCATGTCTGTGCTGAAGAGATGGATCCTTCGATCTAATATCAGTCTATTGCACGTCCTTGCTGAAGAAGTGAATCCTTCCCTCTGATATTGGTCTATTGCACGTCCTTGCTGAAGAAGTGATTGCTTCCATCTGATATTGGTCTATTGCACGTCCATGTTGAATGAAGACATGAATCCTTCGATCTGATATTGGTCTATTGCACGTCCATGCTAAGGAAGTGAATCCTTCCATCTGATATTGGTCTAATGCACGTCCATGCTGAAGAAGTGAATTCTTCCACCTAATATTGGTCTATTGCACGTCCATGCGGAAGACATGAATCCTTCGATCTGATTCTGGTCTATTGCACGTCTATGCTGAAGAAGGGAATCCTTCCATCTGATACTGGTCTATTGCACGTCCATGCTGAAGAAGTGAATCCTTTCATCTGATATCATGTGAAGACATCATTAAACGGAAGCTTCAACAAACAGAACACCCCTCCCCCATAGATGAACTGCAAAAGAAACACCAAATACAGTTGAACCTGGATAGATGAACCCTGGAAAAAAGTCTGAACACGTTTCACGATAAACCTCTTTAATTGGGATGTCTTGCTTCTTTAAATAATATGATTTTTGTCTTGCTTCTACTTGTTTATGTCGGATCTACGGATGGATAAGCTATTTTGCTCCAACAAGTGGATTTAACTTCAATGCATATATTTGTACGACATTTTCAGTGAGTGGAATCGAATTAATTGGACACTTGGATAAGCGGGAATTCTGAGAGGATCCCATGAGATCTCGCTTAACCAGGTTCGACAGCATTTGAAAAAGTGACAAAGGCCAACAACGAATTAGTTCATTCATCAGCACGAACGAATGCTTTCCAATACATTCAGTTGTTGAAAGCTGGCATTTCGAAATGTAACTTGATGAAAAATGTACTGCAATTATTAGGTTCAGTTGTAGGATTTGGGTTGATGTAGCCTTGAATCAACTGCAGTTAAACTGATATGTTTCCGAAGTACTGGATTTTTGTAGATAACTGCCGTCTTTGCGTAGTGTTTTAGCTTGGAACATTTCGCCTGGCACAAATAAAAAGGCTGCAGCTAACTTTTGACGTTTCAAACTGCAACTCAAGAATTTTGCCAAGATAAAAACATTAATAAAATGCGCAATTTGCGAACTCCTTACACGCACTTATGTATATGTAATGAAATGCGTAATTTTCCAGAGCTAAAAAAACAAGTTTGGTAAAACTACATGTCGACTACTTCTGTTCAATTGAATGAAACCACGAAGACAAAGTTGTTGAGATTGTGACTGCACACATTTCGGGCACCCAGTATCGACATGATGGAAAGAATGTCCATCATGCAAAAATTGACACATTGTTTTCCAGTGTATACAGGTAAGTGGTTGTCCACTAGGGTTTGAGCTACTTTTATAATGGATAAAAATAAGTTATGCAACCTTCAATGTCCATCTTTGGAAGCCTCACTAAGAGATAAAAACTCGTTTTTGGAGGTTGCATAATAGGTATCCTCAATTTTTGCATTTAAGTAAAGGGACATTGTCATATCATAAAAAATAACTAATGGCGACCCTAGTCGACAACCAATTCTACACTATGAAAAATAAATCTAACAATTATGATAAGAATTTGAAGCCAAAATGTTTAATTTTCTTTTGCATTGTGAATCGAGCAATTCAACTTTGATGCATTTCAACCCATGAATGGCCACATGATTCCATATCCAAACCTACGATGCATTGTGCTTGCATCGCCAGTTCTTTCACTGTTGTAGTCAGTTGCCACGTTACAAAACCAGCTTAACATTTCCCTAAAACGTCCATTTAAAACCATTGCAAAGCCTTGTCATATTCCACACGAAGAACTGCTATTACAAACGGCTTGATGTCGCAAAGTAATGGCATGATTGTAAAACGATATTCACCACTGAAAGCTTGGGCGATGACGGTAACGTAATCGTCACCAAACGACCGTCATTTGGAGTCCCAAATCGATGATAACCATCGCGAGCGTAATGAATTCGTGAATAATAGCGGTGTCACGTAACATTCTGATTAATACCGTATCTGACCAGTGTTATTTCTGACAACTTGGAAACAAGACAGAAACAGCAGGAACAACAACGCACATCCATTGATTAGTCTCTCAAATTGCCAAGCCACCTGATGAATTACGCAATCAACACGTTGCCACCAGCGGAATTTGTTGGCAAATACCATGCGAAATTCAAACAAAAGTACATTAGATGTAATTAAAATGTGCAATTTGCTCATATGAACGAGACGTTAACGGTGTAATAAAACCTCCACATTCCTCGCATTCCTACTTGTTCTAAAACACGAATCATGATTCATTATAATTGCAATAATTATTATTTTTTAAGAACGATATAATAATGAATTAATAATTGTTTTACAGAGCTTAATCAGGTGGCCACTAATCCTATAAGCTATATTTTGCAACAGAATGTATATACTGTATAGTCATTTTAAAAATGTCATCATTGTAGAAATTGTCTTTATGACCAATTTAAAACACTATAGAATTACATGGGAGATGAGCTGTCAGAAGGTCACGGTCTATGACCAAAGTCAAAATCGGTTTTGGCAAAAATTGCTAGGAAGCGCTTTATTTCAGGATATGATTACATTTCCAGAAAACATATTTTCAAAGTCTCCATAAAGTATGACAAACTACAATGAAATTAAGTTTCCTATTTCTCTTTTTTTTTCTTCTAAAATTGAATGAAAGTTATTTGAAATAAGATCAGCATTTAATGAAAAACAATACGTTAATGACGGAGTTAAAGTGGAGTATTTCTTGTTTTCAAAACGTTCATGCAGAGCTTTTAATGTACAGCATAGTAACAGAAAACAGTATTTTACAATTGACGTTGCTAACTCAATAAACGAGACTACGGGGTATGCATCGTTTCCTAATTCTTTTGTAAGAGAATTCCTAGAAGTCAAATTCTTGCTACTACAGGAGCATAATGTATCTAAAAGCAGATTCCAACATATCATTTATTGGTGGAAAATTGAAGACACGTGCATTGCCAAAATGATGTAATGACCTTAGATTGTCATTTAATGTTTGGACATGCCTTTATAAATTTAAATTACTTATACTTTACTTTCTTTCCCTCAATACATTGTTTTACAAAAAACTAAACGACCAGTAAACGATTCAACACTGACATCATTATATGTAGTGATTTTTTAGACTACTGGTAACAGTATGCTTAGTGAAATGTTATAATTTAATAGTGATGTCAATGTATATAGTTTTTTTGAACTGTTGATATCAGTATGCTTAGTGATATCACTAAACATGTTCCTAACATCACCACACAATGGTAAATTTGTACTGATATCTGCTGTACTGATCTTTCCACCAGGGTAGTTCTTTCCGAAATTTGAAATTATCTTTGTTTTTACAATATACATGTAAATGAATAATGAGGGTGTAACGTGTAAGTTCAACGGGGTGTCTGGCCAATTCCAGTAGTAAATTTCCCTGAATTTTCCAGGTTTTGAAAACAATTTTCATACATTTCCAGACGATGCGAAGGTGATTTTAAATTCATTTTTATTGACACGGTCATATGCAATTCAAACGATATTGTTATTTTGAAGCTATCAATGCATAAGAAATTTCCTTATCACATTATGGGAATGTTTAGGGTGTTTAGGACGAATATGGTACAGTCCTTAAGCACTCAATAATTTCAGCCTTGGTAACTGAAGTCTTAAACTAAATAATGCCTTCCATCTATAATGGCTTTTTTGGTTTGACAGTTGGTTCCAGTATTAAACTACATAGGACTTTTAAAAATAAACAGTAGAGCAACCTTCATTCCTACATTACTTACTGACAGTATTTATCATATATCAAGATAGTCATTTCGAAGTTGGAAGTTTGTTTATCGTTCTAATTAAAACCACGTTTGATCTGGGCAGACACACTGAGACGTTTTTATCAATTATGATATCAACAAAACAACAGGCTTATTGCTTAGGATCAAGTACACCATTCTACTCAAATCCCAAAAATCAGACCCACAGCATTGACTTTCGTTTCACAAACAAAACTCACCCATCCAAACTCGATCGGCTTGGCCGCCAAAACTGGAACTTCCGGTAATCCTATGCTGATCAAAGCGTGGACCGTTCTCGAACTGATCGAGTTTCGGCACCCTACCACTTGTTTGCACCCAATTTTGCAACGAAGGGCAACTGCATGTACCAGTTGGACTGCTAACCCACATTTGGCTAGCTGCTCATCTCTCACTGCGCTAAATTTCTCATTCAATCCTATTTCCGGACCTCGTGACTCAATGCAGACACGGTTTTCAGTGTTTATTTTTTTCGTTCAGCTGGCAGCCGAAGTAGGAATTTGTGTTCCTGGGACGAGCCAAAAGCAGCCTCCAAATTATGGAGAAAATGCTCGCCCCGGCCAAGCTGTCTTCGAAATGTGGGTTTACATCTTTGCGTATTTGCTCAAGGGAACACCCACGTGGCAGGAGCAATTTAGGCCGCTAGTTTTGTTTTAGGTTTTTGTGATCCATTCTTATCACGACCAGCATATCCAATGCTGGCAGTCCCTTAATACACATTTTGCATTTCTTTTAAGGCCGACCCAAACACGTTTTTGCACATTTGTACATTTTTGCTTCAACTATATATTATAATTGCGAAATTTATTTTCCCCTTCAAATCATTGGTTGTCCACCAGGGTCTGCGTATAATTTGAAAATGTCTTGTTTATTTATAAAAAACAAATAAACTTGAAAAAAATACCATGAAAAATGCCCATCTTTATAGGTTTCATTGAAAGGCCCTAATGGGTAACCAATTCCACAAGGGCAAAACAAAACGAGCAAAGTTAAAAATAAATGTAGGCGCGAGTTTTACGTAATGAATAAGAATAAAATGTATCCGACGAGATTAAAAACGTTTGTCAAGACAAGATGAGAATATAAGGCCCCACAGTAAAAATGTGCTAGAACACACATGAAATAAACAACATCTAAAGAAAATGCATATGAATCGCATGAAAGTGTACTATATCACATGTAAAAGCACTAAATAGTTATCAATAAAATGTACTGATAATATTTTGATACCAGCTAAATTACAGCATAACAAATCTTCGGAAATAAATTCTAGCCAAACCTATAAAGTACAAATATAGTACATGTTTGAAATATTACCAACGTGAAAACGTTAGTAATTCCAAACAAGCTCTTTTACGAGGAAGAAACTGAAATAATACCCGCTTGCCCTCGTAAATATGGCTTTACTTTTTTTCCCTCCAGTTTTCTAGGAAACTTGGGATATTTACGAAATATAACCTTTTTTTTGCCATCAAGTACGAAAGCCGATTTTTAGCTCGCGCTCATAAATTCATCAGCATTTTTTCAGCTATAGAGGCTTGCTTTACAGAAAACACGATACTAATTAAGCATCACTAATTAGACATTAATTACGCATTGGATAATAGAAAAGAAAGTTATCTCCCTCCAACCAGTCATTAATCAGTTCATGAAAAACGTGCGATAGATGTTTTTTACACCATATGATATAAATTGAGCAATTAGTGGGCAGGTTTATGAGCACTGCGTTTTAGGACAAATTTAAACGGCGTTTAAATGGTTTAAATTTGTTATTATATTGAGGTCTATGTTACCCTGAACACATTGGACTGAAGTATCGAGATAATGAGCATCACCTGAATAATATTTTTCGATACGTCCTGTCTCAGTTATAGATAATCTTGTTAATACTCAACTTATATCGCCGTTGTCATAAACTACCTTCTACATATTTACTTATTTTGTTTATCTAGCTTTTGGCAGTGTTGCCACTCAACATTACCAACTTATAACCTCATTAGAGGAAAGGACACGGTGTCTGGTGCTTCGAGCTTTATTCCGATTTCAAGGAGAGGAATCGTTTTTCGGTTGATCAGCATTTTTAAGTGAGTTCAGCTGAATTTAATTTACATTTCAGGAACGATCACTGACTACAATAATGATTGCAATTTTAATTTATCAATGAAATGGGCACCCTATAAATACGATGCCTCCCATGATACACTGCAATTACCTTGAAACGGTTTATGAAGACATTAGTTAATCGATTCGAAAATGTATGTTGATGATTAATTTATCCAGTTTTTTTCCGGTGTGTCCAAGACAATGTTTAGGCAGTTTTTGGGTGTCGCAATAATCACACCCTGTTTCGGGATTAGAATTCATCCAAACAATTAGAAAATTGTAGAAACAGTCCTTACCTTAGCCCGATGAATATGCTGGTGCTGATATTCTGAATCAAATTCAGGTTCAGAAAAGTAGCTGGTGTCCTGGTCCCAAGTGCTCCGGGGGGCGCCACCGTTAACGTCTTGTTCGTAGATTCGTAAGACCGAACGGTCTCTGATATCTCTGTAAGAAAAGAAAAGTTATTGAATAGAAACACGCTCAACTTATAAAGTTGTACTAGCGAACCGGCTATAGCCATTCGAAGTTAGAGACCTAACCGGACACTATTTTGCACCAAGGAAAGAGCCACAAAAATCAGTCCAGTTATAAGCTCTCTAAATCTGTCCATAATGTCTTTACATATCGATGTCTGTTGGCAGAATGTACTGCAAAGGTTTGTAAATGTCCTAGATAGTGCCCGGAAACTATTCAATCAGGGACTTCTGGAAATAGTGGACACTCAAAAACCTAATCTGCAATCAACTACAATGGAAATAATAGTTTTCGTAGACATCTCAAAAGGGAGCACATGCAGTATATTCCCATCAGGTACATGAATATAATTATTATAAGAAAACTAATGAATACAAAAATGCATGCAATTGTGTCAGGGTTTCTACCGAAATTAAATCCAACTTCATTGACTTTTCCAGGTGTCTTGGAAAAATTTCCCCGACTTTATCACACACGTTTATAAAAAAAATGGAAACATAATTTACAAATTTCAGAAATGTTCATTAAATATTTGAAAAGTTAAATGTGGTATGGAAAAAAATTAGCAACAGGCCTATCATAAACAATTAATCACTTGACATTATGGCAATTTGCTCAAATTTGCATGAATTTTTGAAATTTCCTCGACTTTTCCAAGTCGCTCCTTCTTTATGACAATTCCAAGTTTTTCTAGGTCAGTGGCTACCCTGTTGTATATTTACATTAATATTTAAAAAAAATCATGGCAAAACTTTCCAAGAGTGATAATTAAAAACAGCTGTTATTTTCAAGTTCATACATTATGTCACGAACGGGGATGAAGCCATAGACATTTTCCGTTTCGGCTATCAAAGCAAATTTCCTTCAAAATTCAACAAAAAACACCTTGTTCCTACAGGTCTTTATAACAGCTCTGCTACAATTGTATTATTAATACATCAAGTAATCAACGCACATGTTTAACGAATAACATTCTCATAAAAAGCTGTCAATTTTGACTCGGAAGTCAAATTACGTTGGGTAGATATTAGGGATAAATCATACTCGTTCGTAAACTCCGTATTTTGTAACAATCCCTTATCATTCAAGCTGCACAGCATTACTAAACAAATAACAATAACATACTAATAACAGGTGGCGCTGACTTAGGACTGTACCGGAAAAAGATAGTGGTTTTCGCAAGGTAATGAACACTGAGCATTAGCTGGACAATGCCGAAATAATAACAAAAATATAACTTCCACACATGAAGCCATGTTGAATTGGGCCACACCCTAGAGCAAAATTTAGCGAATTACTCCCTAAGGGTAATTGAGCTCATGAACAGTTTGCGGACGTGCATATTTTATGAATTGCATTAACGGAAGTGCCGTTGGTAAACACTATTCAAGAATTAAGATTGGTGGAATGACCACAATGCTAACACGTGTGACTAAACAGCTTTTAACCATAATTCACGCCAATTTTATCTAGAATATTTACAGCAATGTGATTTGATATGCATGTATTATTGATGACATTCCTTGGTGTATGCATAACGCAAATCATGAAAACCCCTGGTTTGGCTAATCAGTGCCTTGAATTGATCAACGAATTTACAGGAATCATCCGAAAATCTTGAAGCGATTCAATACCGTTCGTCAGTAATGCTGCTAAAACACTAAAACTGGGATTCATTGCATCAAACAAGAATTCAATTAAGATACATACAAATATCTAGAAATCAATGGCTCCTGGATTAGTGCGGAATGCTATGTTAGACAATGTTATAAGCAGTTATGTCAATGATGTTCACGTTACATAAGTGGAACAATATGGGTGTCGGTTGATGCAGTCTTTATAGATGTGTATGTTCAATTCAACTCGGTACCCCACTAGCAGCAAGTTATATGCCATGCGGTAGGGGGGTAATCTAATATATTACTTTATAAGATAATTTTGTCAGTTGCAGACATAATACTAATTATCCCAGAGCTTTCATTCCGAAATGGAAAATCAAGTTTATGTAATCTCATCAAATGAAACTGTACAATGCATACTGTAATTGAAAACGTTGCAGTAGTTGCCAAATATGCTGCCACTAACAAATGGATGACAAGCTAATATATTAAATATATGCACATTCATTCTATAAATTTATAATTTACCAACCCAAGTTTGGCCGAGATGCTTATCAGCAGCTAAAATCTAGTTCTTTAACAATGCCATCCGTGGCCATTTAATTCAAAAGATATTTAATATTCTTGGGCTATAATGATATTACTAGTATTCGTTTTTATGACAATTTATTTCCGATTTTACAATTTAATTTCTCAAAAATAACTAATGCGCACTAATTAATATTATACACGAAATATAAGGCCGTTTTCCTGTAGCACATCGTCATTTACTGTGGCACTTACATTTACTTTAGTCGCAGAATGGCACTCTTCAAAGAGTAGAGTTGCCAAACCATAGCACAGAATTCAACTACCATCATTCATTGTGATCAATATTTAAATAAGGATTATAACGGAAATACTTGTCTCCAAGCGTTTCATGTATATTCTTGAACATTTAATGTATTTAAACTATAATTACAACGTCATTTTAAGAAGGAAATTTATGTAGAATTTTGACACGGAAGGCATTTGGTGTGAAAACATTTGTTTGCAGACCGTTGTTCTTCCAAAATTCCGAAAGCATCCCATCGTCACAATACTAAAGAATTTAATCACGTCAATTTACCAGACCTTAAACCCCCAAGCATAGTGCACAGCAGTACTGGAAACCATTAAAAAGTTAGGGCCTTCGGATGACGCTAATTCTATTCTAAATTGGGAACATTTACGAGTACCTTTTATTACATACCAGATAGTTTTCAAATGACTTGTTTGCAAAATTGCTTTTTTTGGCAATAAGCATCAACGTTGCGGCCATCAACATTAACGTTGATTAGAAAACAGATAGTCTACTTGGTTGTGTTGAATTTTCAAATTAAAGAGAAAAAACCGGAAATTACCAACACATAAGAGCGTCGCTAAGTTGAAATAAAAAATAAACCAAGAAAAGAACCTAACGAGACATCTAAGACGAGCGTACAAGTGGTTTATTTTACCAAGTGTTCCTTGTCTTTCCTGATGAAGCAATACTAATTCAAGTTTGATTTCCATTGGTTCTTTTTTCTCTAGACTTCTACGTCTCACTTTAATTATACATTAATTATCCTCTCATGATTTCATTTCCAACGCCTGCTTTTGGGTTTCTTTTCAGTCCATTCGGGAATTTTGTGTTAAAATTAAGACCTATTACAAGTTGTAGAAGTTTAAATTGCAGTCACTTGTTCAACCTATTAGACATTGAGAATCTATATCATGGCCACCATGCAACGATATTACACATACATTTTTGCTTCAGATACTTACAGTAATTGCTGAATTTATTTACCTCAATGTATACTTGGTCGTTCAACAGGGTTTTAGCTTTGGTTTATAATTTCAAAATTTACAGTTTATTTATAGAAAATCAAAGAAATTTGGAATAAAGCTTTATGCAATCCGCAACGCAAGCTTGCCATGCAGGGAAGCCCCGTTTCCGCCAGTCGAGTTTCGGGCATTTTAAAATGATAATTTAAAGCTGAAACTGGTGGATGACCAATTTCACACCGAGGAAAATAAATCTAGCAATTACAATACATATCTGAAGAAAAAATGTACGAGCAATTTGTTTTGATTGGTGGGAACGCTTTCGCTTCAGCCTTAAATAGGCTAAACCTGCTGAGAAACCTACAGTATTTTCAACACCTTTTAAACATGCATGGGTGTGAATAAATGATCCCAGAAATAATCTTTGGTAAGGTATTCACTATGAAAGTATAATTTGCTAAAGAAATGTATTGGAAAATATCGTTTTGGGGTCCAGAAGAACACACCCTGACTCGTTGGAATCCCAGATATCCCAGGTTCTGTGGGAACCATGTAGCTAATTCACCCCAGCAAATATATGACATACACCATTTCAACAATGCCTCTGGCATGACACAGTTAACGTCAGTTTTTCATTAGGTGTTATCCATAAAGGACGTCCAGGAATTTTTATTATTTTTAGACCCCCATCATCCCCCTTGTCTTGTCCAATTTGAATAAATTGAATAAAACAACAACAACAACCCCTCTCCCTTCCCCAAATTTCATTTATGGATGATCCCTTGACAACATCGTGTGAACCAGTTAAGGAGACGATGGACATACAATTTATTTAAGAAAGTGAAATTTCATAGTGACTGACATGCATGAAACGTCAACCAGATTATGTTCAGGCCGACCCAAAAAGGTGCCCATCACGAAAAAAGTCCACATTGTAGCTTTTCGCCAGTTTTACCTGAGGTCCTCCAGCTCGTAGAACATGTCCTTGGAGGGGTCGTGGATGTAGATCCGTAGGTGGGGTGACTCCAGGTACTCCATGGACAGCTGCATGGGGAAGGAGCGCACGAAAAGAGCCTTGACGGTGTCCAACGAGGTGATCTCGTTGGGCAGGAGGGCCCTCTTCGTCTCGTTGCGGTACTGGAGGAACACGAGGCCTGCGGGTGACAAAAACGAACGGGTTAGGGTCCGGGGCACACGGAAAGCAAAGGCGGAAAAACGCAGGAGCGACAGCTACTTTCGTGGTCGTCAGCCATCTTGCCGGAAGACTGTCGGCACATTCCCTCGCGCTGACCCACAAAGGCGTTCCCCCGCGAGATCTCGGGCCAGACACTGCCACTCCGGCAATCGGCTAAATTTAGATTTTTGCTCGAGAACCCAGTTCATCCGGCGCATTTTTTGGCCGCAATGGAACTAGGCGATACACGGTTAACGATCTGCTCGCAATGCGGCGCTGATATAATACAGTGGCGCACCCAGGGGGTGGGCACTGGGGCACGTGCCCCCCAAGACGGCCAAAAGCAGTCCGTGATTTCGTACTTGATCAATGAAATTTTCTTGCTTTGATCAAATGGCCTTATTTTACTATTATTTCTAATCCTGTTTTTTCAAATTGTTCGCTTAAGGCGTTTCGTTTTATAAATATTTTCCGTCGGGACGCCAGACGATCACGGATTTGTACCCCAAATTTGCCAAATTTTCGTCTACGGCGTCCTTTTAATTAGGACATGTCTCAGAATTTTTGGGTTAAATTACACAGTAAAATACTGTATTTGTAACGGCGTCCTTTAGAAATCGAAAAAATTAAGTCGGTGTCAACCCCTCCCCCCTCGTCCAAAGTAGGTCCAGGGTGCGCCACTGATAAAATAAGACCTTTTTCGGACCAGCGTTTTTTTAACGCGCGTTGTAACGGACGTTACTAAGACGGACGTAATAGGGACATCGCACAGGCGTGTAAGTAGCCTCCGATTTGATGGACGTTTTTCGAACTTAGTAGTACACTAGCCGTTTTTAACGCGCGTTGTGACGCTTGAGACATCAAAGGAGTGTGTCAACTACATCCGTTTTGATGGACGTAAGCCATTCGAGCTGCACGGCACACTAGCGTCTTTTTAACGTGCGTTGCGACGAACGTTAAAAATATGGATGTGCTCGGGACTTCACAAAAGCGTGTAAATAACGTCCATTTTGATGGCGGACTGAGTAGCACACCAGCGTTTATTGAGGCTCGTTTTGACGGACGTTTATAAGACAGCCGTACTTGGGACATCAGACGATCGTATAAATATATAACGTCCGTTTCGAAGTACATGTACGTAAGTTATTTGAACCGGGTGGCACACGAGCGTTATTTATAACGCGCGGTTGACGGACGCTAATAAAACGGACGTACACTGTAAATAAACAGTCTTAAGAACAGACATATTTTATGTCTTAAATTTAAAATGGCGTCTTAATCTAAGATGGTATTATAGTTTAAGCCCTTTTAAGTGTTTCATTTTAAAAAGATGGACGTTTTAAGACATTTTAAATGTTTAAAGTTGTGTCAAAGACATAATAAATGTATTAAATAACCAAACGCTTAAAATAACTTAAAATACGTCAGTGGAATAGGCTATTTCATTGTACCCCTTTCTACTTGCACAGGAAATGACTCACTCAGACTATAAT
>JAQIXS010004238.1:0-15679 GCA_034700785.1 Rossiulus vilnensis
GATTGGGTTGTCTCAATTGCTTTTTAACCACTGCAGCAGGTGAGGCAAGACTCCTACGATGCATTAAGCTGGAAAAAAACCTAATTTATTGGGACGGAAAAGGAGAAGCCGGGCACTTACAACATTATGGCTTTGGCACCCTTCAGCCGTTGCCAATACAGTCGAAGATCTCGGCAAAATTTCACACCACAAAACGTCTTAAAATAGGGCTTTGAAGAGGGTCTGTGGTACTTCATCAATAACCCAGTCAGTCTGCTACCGTGGACAAAAGACGCAAAACTATTCGAACGCTTCAAAGTGGCCAAAAAAACCTCCAAATTCGTCATCGTTGTCACCACATTTTTGCGTAATTAATAGACGCAGCCCATCAACCACCCCCGCCCCCCCGCCACAGCTTTAATTATTGTTGCAGAGAGAGTGCTAGCTGCCATTTATTAAGGATTACCATACATCATCGAGGCTTGATTATAATGAACTTCACCCGAAAGCTTTCTCCAGAAAAAAAAAAGCACACCGCCTCGAATCTGGGTTTTATTTACCATTACGACGTTCGGAAATCAATCAAAGATTCCATCAGCCGAAAACCTCGTTTCCGAACGAGAGAACTGACATCAATTTTCGCGGATTCGACCCCGGAGCCCGTGCAGGTGTCATCCGCTAATAGCATAATGGAGTTTCTACAGGAGGCGAAGGGTAACCTGTAAGAGGGGCGTGAAAGATGAAAACGGATGCAGGGAATGGTTGAAAAAGACAAACAGAACATCGGATGGATAAGAAGAAAACGCGGCAGCTATGTCTAGGGGAATGTTTAGCAATCATGACCATGGCCACCACTGGATAAGCAAGTGGACAGAGCGGATCATGTACTTAGTTTGTCCGAAGGTTTTGGATGTCTTCTTCCCTTGTGGGATGCGAGACCACGTCTGGTCTCTTGGCATTAATGACCCTCTCGAGATCAGCACCACGAAAGTGACTTTCCTCCACATGCCAAACGACTGATCCATTTCGAGGTGGTTTGTAATAGAAAGATATCAGAAAATAATTCCGGAATTACAGAAGTAGTTTCCTCTTATGATTTGAAAGCAACCTCGAAGTTGCAACCTCAAGTTGGCTAGGGTGCTGACTTTTATAGAAGGATATCAGAAAACAATTGCGAACTGCATCCCTTTTGGGTTAAAGAGTAAACTGGCTTTGACTATTGCTTCAAAGGGTTGCAAGACAAGGTTGGACATCCTTTAAGGCAGAATCAAGGATGTCCACCATGCAAACAATTACACATTTTTGCTTCAAATAATTTTTATAATTACTTAGTATATTTACTCCAGGACAAAATTGGTTGCCCACTAGGTTAGGAATTTTTTTATAACTTGAAAATGTCCCATTTATTTATAAAAATTAATTAATAATGCATATCGGTTCTGCCCTGGAGAAGATAAATTTAGGAATTATAATACGTATTTTGGCACAAGAATTGGTACAAGAACCTAAGACGGCGAAAGGACGATTATGAAATTTGACATTACAGATGCCGAAGAAAAAAAAGGATCATTTCCAGGCAGTTTCTAGAACGAAACTTGTGGCATGCAGCCATCGTCTCATCGATCACCGTCAACCAATAGCAGCGTGAAAGGGCCTGAGATTGATTACAGGTGTTGATGGAAACACGAGCAAAAAATATCATTTTAAAAAGTTGGCCAAAAACGCCATCCTCCCCCAGCTGCCTCATCTACAGGTACACGTATCAGCACTGGTCTGTCACCTCAGCAATTTCGGCATGTCCAAGTAAATTCATTTATTTAACGCAGACATCTGCGAAACGAATTTATTGAAATGCACAGCCAAATTGTCTAAAGTATTTGGCATTCAAAGCTCGCTTGCTGTTATAGAGATTTTGCTTGAAATCCATCGCAAACTATTGGAATAAAAATTGCCACTTGACTAAGAAGCGGTGAAAGGAAAAGGAAGAATACTTCAACTATTGAATTTATAAATCGTGCTAAAAAAAGGAACGGAAGCAATGGTTTAACGGAATGGCTAACTGTCGAAATAAAGTTGGAGACTAAACCTGTTCTCTGCCAACCAAACGTTTTTTTCACATTAAAGCGCTATTATTTTTTTTTAAAAAAATATTAAGTTTAGTTTCACGTCATTTAACACGTTTCTTTATTTGTAAATAAATTTGTTCGTATTAATGTTAATAATTCTTAAACAGACATTACATTTGCTGTTAGGCCGAAAGGATACCCACTATGCAACCTTCCTGGAGGTTTATGTAATGCTTTTTTTTGTAAAAAAGTATAAATTAATTATACAAAAACTGCACAGACCCTAACGGATGACCAATCCCACAATGTAATAATCAATTAAGCAATTCTAAGAAGTATTTGAAACAAAAATTGATAATTTTTTTGCATCGAGAGCATCCTTTTCGGTCGGTTTTAAAAATGAACATATTTCAAAATAAAAAGTAACTAACCAGAACACATCGAGTACGAAAATGTGAAATTTTTGAATTATTTGATTATTCATACACATTTTTTCCACACGGTACTTTTCTCGAGCAAACCATTCTTTTCTAAATGGGAAAACTAAGTGTAGGAATCGCACTCATGTTGAAATCATAAATTCAATTCGTGTTTTTTGTCGAATTAGTCTTAAAAAAGAATTAAAACTTAATTGGTGTAAATCGGAGAAGCATTAAGCAATACAGCCTGTCTAACGTCGAGCGTCTGAAGCTTTCGTTAAAATTAATTATGAAATATAATCCAGTTTAATAATAAAAACGGTTACGTCTACACTGCTTTTCATTCTCCGTCACACATATATGTTCGACACCAATATGTATTTTTTTTAAATTGACATTTACTGCACAGGACGCATTTTCAAAACAATCCTATCTGAAACTCACAAATCACGCTAAAAGGAAGACGTCTTTAGAGGCACTTCAAAAAGTCATTTAGAAACACCCTGAATAGGGCCGTTGAAGAAATTGGTGGATGTTGATGAAAACAAATTGATCGTAAATACTATTGTTACGAGAAGATAAGATTAGAGGAGGGAAATACAATTACAGGGCTAAAATCCACCAGCGATAACGTCACTAACTGCCAACTTGTCAGAGGGGCTTGGAGGTTACAAGGGGTTACAGGTACATGGGGTTCCTGATATGGCCTTTAGAAATTATTTATATATGAATTTCGAGGGAGAATTTGGTCCCAGATAACGCTCAATGTCTGAATAACACAGGACACGAAAAGCTATCCTGACAGGCATGATTCTCTCATATGCGACTGTCACCACTCAATTATACATGTACATCTTAAATTCTCGCATTTCTTGTTCAATAAAATGCAACTCTGAGATGTTTTCATTAAAATAAATAAGCCACGTTATTAAATTCTCAATTTCCCTGAATGTTCCAGATTTTTTTTTTGAACATTTTCCTGATGTTATCAAAACTGATTACAGCATAAAATGAAAATAAAATTAACCAACTGCTGATGCTTGTATTGATTATCTGAAAAGTTAAAAGAGTCTGTTGTGGGAAGTAAGGGAATCTCCCATTATTGCACTGGTGTGAATAGATACGCTTTTTTGAGCGTACCATAAACAATTAATCACTCGAAATTATGGCAATTTAAGGCTGGCATTTTAACTAATAAAAATAAAAATTTCCTTAATTTCACTCTGATGTTTGCATGTGTGTGGAGCTGAAAACAAGTAATATTGTTAAATTTGAACTAACCTATTGTGATGTTTTTAAAATTACACATCACTTAAAATTAACGTAACACATACTAATATAAATAAAATTTTAACTTAAATATGCACGAAAGTTACTGCTGTATATATAGACATACATAATTTTATGGACTTTATAAACAGTATAACGGGCATACATGTACATGGTCATAGCCTATATGTGTTTCCAAACATATACATGTATATGGAATTAGTCGTACAGTACATGTCCATATACGGCTCATATTTACTTTTTTCACCCGAGCTATCTCTACATCTCTAGTTAAAAATAACTAAGGGACTGCACAAAGCGTTGCATATGGGGGGAGTATTGTTTTTCTTAACGTTACATTATATTTTGACATTTCAAGTATTCAAAAACCACTATTTTTTACTATTTTACAGAATCTATCACTTAAAATGAATTATTTTTGCTCGAGGTTTTTCAACATTTAAATCAAATTTTGCATGTAAATGCAATTGTATTTCAAAATCCATATTTTATAATCGTGATTTTCGAAAGATTTTGCCTACGGCGTCCCTCATCAATTTCATTTTAAAGAAATGCAAGAAAAATCCGTCATCATCAAAAATGTTTGTCTACTGCGATTCTTAAATCGATACTGTCTGTACGCAAAGCACGAACGAACCAGGATGAAATCAATGATCCGTGGTACGTTATTATAAAACCTATCAAACGACTTTTCCATCTTAACCATTTAAAAACATCAAATCACTCTCAGAGGCCCTCAGCACCCTTTCAAAAGCAGGTACAAAGAATTCTTTAAGTTGCAAGAGTCCTAGAAGTGTCGGTGATCAGCGTTACGTAATTTAAAGAGGTGTTTACGTTTTGTCACAAAAGCGTCATATGAGGTATAGGTGGGGCGTGTAAAACCTTCCTTCTAACAGCGTTACTTAAATTTATGGCCAGCCCTGAAGGCACAATGCGAAAATAGTTATGTTAACAACGAACATAAAATCCCTCGGCAGCTTTCAGCGAAGCATGTTTATGAGCACCTCTCCAGCTGTTTGCCAATGTGGACACCGATGTCAGTTCGTCCACGAAAGCAGGTTACCCCGGATCGAAGTCGAACTTCCTGGCGCCACCCCGCACTTTTCGATCACCTTAACGGCCAGGCCATCGAGGTACTCGTAGGTAGTATAACCAAGTGAGGGGGTATGGGAGAAGCGCAGGCTTCTGGAGCGGTTATTGTCAATCGTCGAGAGACATAAAGCAGAAAGGCCATTGCAGAAATGGGAAAAAGTGAAATGATCTTAGCTCCCCAGATTGTATTTCGGATCAGGCGCCACATCCAGGGCGAAACCGACGGAATCGATTAGCCGGCGTGGGCTCTAAACGCCCGCACAAAAGCCGAAAACTGTCCTGGCCCGCATAAATCACGGAAACACGTTTAATTCACGAGGATCCGCACGCCCACCTTACTTAAATTGGATATTTAGTTTGGAAAAAGGGGTTAGCGGCGGAGTTCCCCACCAAACGTCTTTTTCTTCAGGGGGAGTTCTGCCAATACAAATGAGTTGCGGCTCGCTGAAGCGAAGCGAACTTCGAAAGGAAAACAGAAAAAAAGTGAAGATCACGAAAGGATAGCACACGAATTTCAAACGGATACACCTTTGCTTCAAATACTTATACGCATCGGGGATTCGGAGGGTGCATTACGTTCCCCCCCCCCCCCCTAGTTTATCAAGTTTTTTTTTCAAGTTAACTCATGACCTAGTGGACGACCAGTGGAAAAATAAAGTCAGCAATTACAATACCGTATTCTTAACATTTTTCACAAAATGTGAAGATCTGGAGAAGGGGTTCGGCTTATACGTGCACTTCTCAAGAATTTCGATGGTGACGTCCCCTTTCTATTTTCCCCAAAAGTAAACTAATCCCACATGGAATAATGGTACTTTTAATGGTTTTAAAAGGCATTTTTAATCTGCTTTAAGTAAACAAATTGACTCTCAATAATAAACAAATTTAAAAATAATTTTGTGTCATTTTTCTGAAAATTAAGGTCCAATTTAAGGATGCGGCTTTTACGCGAACAAATACGGTTTGTATTTGAAGCAAAAATGAGTAATTTCTTTTCATGGTGGGCATCCTGTTGGGTGGACTTTGGAGTCGGAACTTTTCTAGGATTTTTGGAAATGTTGGCATATATTGTATAAATACTAGCATTAACAAAAGTGATTTTTATTTCTATAAAAACGCAGATTAAAAATTCACCCCTTGTAATAGCTCCACAAAATTGTATAATTAATTCATTATTAAAAATTTTCACACAAATTGTTTTTATACGCTCGTTATATACTTTCTCATTAACATTTCTTAAAATATTTTGTGGGATATACACTTAAATTTACTTCTGTTCGAGGTTTTCAAATATATACGTTTTTTGGCATGCCTTAATTAACATTTCTTGAACAAATTTTGATGTTTTCAAAAATGTTCTACTATGGCGTTCTAATAAGTTATATTCTTCATTAAATTTGTGTAGAAAAATGTGGCTAAAACCAATATACAGTATTTGTATCTTCACCTGACAATAATTTGGTAGACCCGTATCTCACACATACATGTGCATGCATTTAATCTCTTAAAAATGCATTTATAAAATATATTTCTGTGGCCTACAGGATCCGCTATCGCATTTTAAGTGTTAAGAAATAAATATTAAAAATAAGCGAAAATTTTAAAAAAAATAGCGACATAAGGCTCACGAAATGCTGCTATGTTTTTTAAGTATAAATTGTACGAAACCAAAGGTTACTTGAAAACGTTTTTATGTCTAAGGTTATCACCCTCAACCGGCGACTTCGGTCAAGTCAACGATGACTTAAACAAATACATATATATTGACTGAAGTAACAAGTCGTGCACTGTACGGTTGAACAATCCGAACTGCTCAGCTGACTAAAACTCAAGAAACGGATCTGAAGCAGAAATTGAATCAGATGTGGAAAAGATAAACAAGAATACGCGAACAGTACTTAAAAATGCAGCCGAGCAGAAATGAAAGCTAAAGCAATTCACTATTTTTATAGACAGAAATTATCAAGCACCTCATTCGGCACGACCGACCCCCTCCTCATTTGTTGAATATTCAATCTGAAACGAGGTCAAATCAAGGCCAAATCCAGACACACAAAAATCAAATGGCATTACAGCTGTTCTTCCAGTTGCAAAATGACATGTAAATTTGTTAGTTCCCTACGTACGGGATATGCATTACTGCAATGTGGGCTTTCATTTTTCATACCTCAAATAATTTTCTGATATTATTTCTAAATACCACATAGATTGTAATGTAAATCATACCACTCTTCAACCAGCAGTGGACTTTTCAATTGCCGAATGCCTGGATGACCAAATTCAAAAGCAACGCCATCTGTATTGCGTTTCGAGCAACGGATACGCTTCGACACAAGCAGCATGAGAAAATTAGTAGATTGCAGATCGAAAACATTGGAAAAATAATAATCCTTGCCCGCTTCTGGACACATTCCAGGGAATTTAAAACAAACCGGGCTCAGTTAGTCACGCGAGGATTTTCTCGGCATTGCATTGGCGGTGCCAGCCTCGAAAGCCCAGTATTGATTAGTTAGGTGCACGCATCCAAACTACATTACCGGTAACTGCAAAAGCAGATTAATCTTCCTCTTAATAATGACTGACGTGCCATCAAGGCAACAACTGAGCTCATTTTGCTGTTTGTCATGCCAATGCACGACAGATTGCCGCCAGAACTCAAAAGATCAATGACTCCAAGCCCACAAAAACCTTTCAGTTCTTATCTCACGGTCTCACCTTACCCCATGAGAAATGGCTCCAGAAAACCGATAACGCAATCTATTGCAAGCATTTTTAGCTTCGCTCTGGACGTGCATTAAAACAGGTACTAGTGTACATTTGCAGGGTGCCAACTTTCAGCCATAAAGCATCAAGTGCCACGAAAACTCGGAGAAAAAAATATTTTTGTCGAACTTTTTCCCAAACAGTCGTATGTGCCACGCGATTTGCACCCTAATAAACGTTCAAAACGCCCTCAGTAGCGCATTGAATTTGACGTCCAGATTTTAAAAACTCACTTCTGAAATATTGTTTCAGTACACTGATATCACTGGTTCCATGGACCTTTCTTCATGTCCACCTTACCAAGGTTTAATTGCTTTCAAGCCAGCGTGCAAATTTGAAAATGGATGCAAGAGGGGGTTATTCGCATATCAGGGAGTTTGGTCAAAATTCTAACAATTTCTGGAGGTTTCTGCGGTCATTTTCGTATTTTTACCAGCAGGAAGGGGAGGGCGGCGCGGATCTCACCCCAAATACAAACAGATAAAAACAAACAAATGAGAACAAAATAGATGCCGATGGTTGGTGGACCAGAGTCCATGGTTACCCACAATGCAATGGTTGTCCTCAAAGGGACACATCTCATTTTTGAGCTTTTTCCGGCATGGATCATGAGTTTCCAGACTGAACGTTACAGACAAAACCGTGGACACTTACGCACAAAACCAGATAAAACTATTCAAACTGCTCTTTCACCCCATGGTTGCATAAAATGTGCGGTCGAAACCGTGGTCTTACCTTAGCATGCCTTTATGCAGTCCCCTCGGAGTCTCGTTCTCCGCAAAAAACAGGCCGAAGCACTTGCACAGTTTCTGCAAAACCCCGTAATCTGTGGCGCTTGACTGCCAGAAGTAGAGCACGAAGGATTGCCTGCGTGAAACACGATAAAGTCCCAAGAATTAGACACGAAAAGACCTGAGCCGCGTGACTTAGAGGCACCGCCGACGAGGCACGAGCTGCCTTACCTTTGCTTCTCCTGAGAATTGGAGAAGGGCTTCCTGTTAATCGAGCCATGCTTTAAGCAATGTTGCAGCTGCTGATTGTTCATCTCCAAAATGACAGCTTTTTTAATCAGGGCTTCGAGATGATTTTCATACGTTAGCATGATCAGGCTCATCGGATTCGCCAGCAGGTTTGCAGAGTCTCTGTTCGGGGACAAATGGAATGCAAAACGTATTAAAAAAATTAACTAAATCAAGGAAATCACAAGCAGAGGAGAAAAAGTCGATGAAAAAATTTCATGAATTCAGAGAAAATAATATGGTCCTTCTCACGCACTTCTTTCTTTCAACACGAATCTCTGCTCCTTGCTATACAACCGTTCTTTATCCTCTTTTTTCGTTTTATGTCCATGTTTCATTATACGGCCAAAATAATGAAATGATTTCAAGTGAATTTGTCATTTTAAGAGCTAACTTCATCAGGTCATTGATAAGAATGGTGGCGTGCAAATATTAGGACTGCTAAAATAATTTGTTAAGAGTATTTTTATTTTTCAAACTTTCTTTTGCTTCTTTAAAGCGATAATGGAGTATAAGTTATAAATTTAGTAAAACCTTAAGTTATACATATTCAGCCAAGAAGAAAGTTTCGAGTCGTTTTGTAACTTTTTTAGAATGAGATTCTAACGTATCCTATGTAATTTATATACATGTAGGTATGTAAGTAAAAATATTTCGTTACACAGCACTTCGCTTTACAGCCAACTTTTCAGGGACCTATCTAGGCCGTTAAGCAAGGTATGAGTGTACCTCTTCACCAACCTGTCCTCTGCCCACAAATGGATCATCAGATTCCATTTTATCGTGGTAATTTAAGACATGCGAATGCAATATTACTTGTGGAATAGCGTTTAGTGAAGAAAAATAAATTTTCTCCAGTAAACTTAATTCTGCAATTAGCCAGACTGCTCCTCTGCACAGCAAGCCTTGCACTGGGTAAACAAAATACTTATTCAAAACAGATGGCATAGGTTAGCTGAAAGTTGCCAAAACAGGCCACGGATTTCCTGCAAAACCCTTACGATGCCTATAAAATGGGCAATTTATGATTAAGAATGGCAAGACCGTTACTCAATTGAGAGCTGATCACCTCTAGGAACGCATCTTCCGTGGAGCTAAGGCCCAGGATACCGTTTAAGGCAAACAAACAAAACGGCTATAAACGGTGGACTAATGGCCGAGCGTTTCTTTGCCCATTCATGCATTGTCGTAAAATAACGATGAAATTTAGGTTAAATTATGCGTCTTTGCCAACGCCGTGAAAAGCGCGCGCATTGAGCTACCCCATCAAATAAACGGCACCTAAATCTAATCCAATAAAATCCCTCAATCATTTTCGGGCCTCATCCAATCTCAACTTTTAATTACAGAGGCTTAACATTCTCGCCTTCTCTTAAACCCACTGTCTCACCGTTGCCATGGCGATTGTCGGCCGCAACGTTAACCACGCGCTCCTCGAATTTGCTTTCAAAGAAAAATAATAAGGAATTTCGGAACAAAGATGCAAGACTTTGATGATTTCCTTGCCTTGGGATATGCACGGCAAAGAAGTATCAAAAACTAATAATGAAAACCGTCAATCTCAACGACCTAGGGCGACTTCGAAATAAAAAAAAAATACCAATAACAGGGTTCCCACCGAAATGAAATTAAACTTCCCTGCATTTCCAGGTTTTTTCCAGGATTTCAAAAATGTCTATAGAATTAAAATGGATAAAAAATTGACCAATTTCTGATTGGTTATCATTTCAAAAGTTTGAAAGTGTGCTTTGGAAAAGAGGGAAATTCCCTCTTATTGCATACGTGTGGCTAGATACTGTCTCTTTTGTGCAGTATCATAAACAATTAATCATATAGGAATATGGCTAATTAAGGATGGCATTTCCAGCCCTCAATTTAAAAGGAAATTACATCTTTGTCCTAGTTCTTGTGATATAGCCAATTAAATCAATTAATGAAGCAAATTGAGAAAAGTAAGTTAAGGGTGTATTTTTGTATCTTGTTGTAATTAAACTAAACGTAGGGTTAAGGTACTGAATTACTATGCAGGTTGCAATTTATTCTTATGAATTTGCAACATGTTTTAGCAACCAACCTGCATCAACATACCAATTTAAGAAATTAAAAATTCTTCATCATAGTTTGTCGAATTTTATAATGACAATATTAATCTCCTTATCGAAGATGTGGGCCCTTTTCATATAGTACCACAATTTATCTGATGAAAATTTTCCTGACTTTTGCATGAAAATTTAAAATTTCCCTACTTTCAGGTTTTTCAGATTAGTGGGAACCTGAGCGATATATAACGATAAATAATGATAAGCTAAAAAGACGAATTATCCCACAGTTTTCAGAACTGTGGTTGCCAATTACTTTTTTTCCAAAATAAATCATACATAGTGGACAGCTATTAAAAGCAAAAAATGGCAGGTCTAAGTAGCGTCGTCCACTTACCGCGTGTACATTCTTTCCCTGTTGAATAAATTTTCCAGCATGTGCGTCTGTGGGCCGAGGCCTTCGTATGGCCGATGAACCACTCTGGAGACATCAGGAACAACCATTTCCACTTGATCGGTTGTGGGCAAGGACCAGCCATTCCAAGCCCTGCAAAAATAGAAAACGTGTCCATCATGTCACATTATGATTAACGACGCATGAAAAACTCCAAGAAATCCATCTTGGTCAAGCGGAATAAAAAAAGAATGCAATATGCATTTTTTTTTCACAGAATTTTAAACAGCAAATATATCTCGAGTGCTGACCTTTTTGAGCAGCACGTCTTCATGTGTCCCTTCATCTGTCGTATGTAAGTGGTTTTGGAGATCATGAAGGCAAGCCCGGGGAACCCTTCGACCCTGTAGGCAGCACTGGCATCAGACGACGTCCCTTTATAGCCTGAAATAAAAATTAAACTACCGTTTTCGAATCAATGAGCACATAAATGAGAAAAAACGTACAGCCGCTACAGTTTTTAACTAAGATCATAATGTCGAAGCATTCAGCTTTCTTATTTTTACACGCTACCAATTCTCAACATTTGACCATTACCGTAATTACGACATTTAAAATGAACAAAAAATTATTTTTCATTCTTGTCCTGTCTAAATTCTGCAGTGCATATTTCAAAATGCTTTATAGGGTAAAATCGTCGATAAAATGTCAAACTCCAAAATATACTCAGAGCAGCGAGAATCATTCTTGGTCGCATCTGTTACGGTGAAACGAAGGATGCTCTTACCATTGTCATTCCATGCCGATATAGAATACAAGGTAGGATCTTTGTCCAATAGGTGCATGGTCTGCGACATTAATGACAGAAAATCCGAAGAGAGGACTAATTCTTCTTCGATGAAAATTATGTAACCCTGAAAACCAAGAGGACTCATTACCATTGGTCAAAACTTGGATAAAATAATAGCAAAAATCTTCCGTCATGCAAGAAAATCACGTACAGCATCTGGATAAAGTTCGGTTGTTTTGTTGAATGAGAAATCTATCTGATCTAGAAAAAAATACCGTTTAAAGCCGTTAAAAATAACTACATATGAATAAGCAAAGCAGTAAGAAGTGATCAAGGTGAATCTTACCCTCGTAAGATTCAATACCACTCATTTCGACAGACTGAAAGCTGAATAACTTTGTCAGCTCGGCAGCCTCTTTGAATACTGGTAGGTAATATACCTGAAACACAGAAATGCAGTTGCTAATAATGACGTGTGTAAAATTCATATCAAAAAGGCTTATTTGACAGTTAGTTGAATTTAGAAATGTTTTTCGTTGTTCACTTGCATTTAGATAAACTTGCCTCGACTAAGCGAAGCAAATTCCTGCTATGCAAAAACTTCTACAAATGGTTTGGTTGTACCGATTAATTCATTTTTCCCGCATGTGGAATAGGTATTTTACATCAGTTATATTAGTTGTACAATTATATGACAATTACTGGTAAAAAAAAAAATAACTTGATATATCCTCGGATTTTTATCCCTATGTTTATATGTTTTATAAATAAACAGGACCCGTACTGGCAATGTGAAATACAGTAGGTAGTAATGGACGTTCGCAAGAGGAAATTTGGAAATTTTTACCTACCGTCACCATTTTTGGATTAATTCCTGGCTGACGAACAAGCGTTTCCAACGTCATGGGAAGAGTATATAATGAAATCCCTACAATTTACAGAGTGAACGAAACATGAAGTAATAATTGTTTTAAACACGAATAACCTTCATATTTAGAAAAGGTTCTTCCGGATAAAATTGCAGTGCTCAATTTTACATAACTTGCAAATACAAATAGTTGCACATTTACCTGCTAACACAATGATAGGCACCGAAAATATTGGATGGTTTTGCATTGTTCTGTTTGCATGGGGTAGAGGTATTAACGGTTCATCGGCCGAGTTACCTATTAAGAGTTACAAATTAGAACTAGCATAAAATACAATTCAATAAGGCATGCTTTTGAGTGCCAGAGGTGCAATCAACCTACCACTACAAAACTCGCCATATCCGGTGTTCTTTTTACAAAACTCCCTTCGCTCTTCGTTGTTCTTTGCGATTTCGTCGGGATGAATACTTTGCCCCATGACTAAGCGAGAAGCCATTCAAAATTAATATACTGCAGAGATCAAAAATGCAAAGAAAAATAAAACGTTCACTAACTTTTGCGAGGCACGCAAAACCTCACGTCGAACATTTCTCCCCAGCGTTTCGTGTCCGTAATCAACGAGAGCTAAATTGGAATTAAACAATTTATTTTAAGAATTCTTTTTCCTAGCTGCGAGGCGCTCAATTCACATACCTTTTCATATGGAGTATATCCCTTCAAGCCTTTTTGGGAGATAAAATACCAACTGGAGCGAAACTTCAGGTTCTGTATGAGGCCGCTCCCCAAATCATAAAAGATTTTTTTGGCTAAATTCGATAACCTATAAACGCATAAATGTAATTTCACGAAAAGTCCACAAGAGGGCAGAAGGTATAGAAATCCACTTGACTCCCAATTACTTGTTTAGGGTTCCCCCAGAAATAACATTTTAAACTTCCCTGACTTTTCCAGCTTCTTGAAAAAAATTTCTTGACCATCCTGACCAATGATGCAAAATTATGATACGAGCAAATCGGTATAGTATCAATATCATGACTTCCATGACCAGCATTTATTTATATGATCATTTAGGACTTCTTATTCAAATAGAAAGCTAAACTGTTTGATCTCAATAACGTTTGACGCTAAATTTCCCAGACATTTTCACAATAAATCACTATTCCCTGACTATTCAAGGCTTTTCCAATATCACTGACAAGTCCAGGTTAAATCAGTTTCCCAGGTCTGGGGGAATCCTGTAGTTTATTTGCTGATTAAAGTCCGTTTAATTATCCCTTCTAATATCATTAGTGTTTTATGGATTTGCTGCTTTTGCAAAGATTTAATTACAGGTAACCTCATTTCACACCTGTGGCATCTTTGCATTAAGGTCATTCGTTTTGCAGCTTGCAAATTACAAATTGAGGTCATATGCCAAAATATTTAACGTACTTCGTGGAGGCCTCGTCGAACGTGAAAGCTATAATGATGTCACCAGGTTGAATATATTTTTCTAGGAACATTTCTAGTTGTGTTGCATCTAAAATAAAGCAATTGTTAATCTTGTTACAAAGATTTCTTCCCTTCGACTAATGACGGGAAAATTCAAGAAACACAATACAGGTTAAACCATATCAAAATTAGTGCATTTATCTGATTAATGCTGGTTTCAAACACCGCTTTCAAAGTAAGTTGGAGAATGCAGCCAGTATTAATCCCACATTTTGCAACCCTTTCATGGTTAACCTGACATAAATGAAAAATCTTACCAGCATCATAAGTGTCAAAATTTTGCACACGTAACACCTGAAAGTCGACAGAGTCCACAAGCGCGATGTTTATGCCTCTACCTGCTTCATTTATTTTGAGATCAAATATGCTATTGAAAAAAGATATGAAATATATCAAAGGAACTGGATAGCCTTTATTCTATAAGTGATAGCAAATGCATGAGTATGCTCACTCGACTTACTAATAGCCGTTGACACATAACTTCGGATGATCCGTGTTATTAAAACCGGTGTAAATGTGAATGGGAAAGGACTGAGCGTCACACGGTGATTTCATGCCGCAATTCGGCACAGCCTCGCTTTGTTGGAGATGAACCTTCCTAAATGAATAGATGTACAGAACATTTTCAGACAATTTTTTCTTAATACTGCATTTGCTGAATTTAATCGGTTGATTACAGTAAACAAAAAATGACTAACAACCGTTTGATAAAGATACAAGGACTTCAAATTTCTCGGGTTTAATTGAATCAAAATATGCATCTGTTTCTCAAAAATGGTTAACACAGCAGTATAGCAAAATATTATCACAGGCTTTATGAACCTGGTTTTTTTATTAGCATTAAAAATTATTTTGGATAGCTACCTAGCCTTTTTGGTTTCTTGGTTCCTCAGTGAATCCAGCTTCACCGCTTCTTGCATATCTATTGAACAAAATATGAATTAATGACAATATTTAAACAGTACAGGTATGCCTTTCGCATTTTTAACAAGGACGTCATACAAATCGGTTCCAAACCATTTACTCACCCTGATTTTCAAATAAATTATTTACATTCATTACCCGTTTACGCTGCGCTGAATCTAAAATTGTATTAAAAAGAAAACATAATTAGCACGCGGATAGGTAAATTTTATAGGGTAACACGATGTTTCTGGGTGAAACTGTTCAAATGGTAATGTTCTCAACTAGACCATCAGACTGGAATGAAACGTGATGCTTACCACTACCGCTTTTATGATGCAGAACAAAGTATGTGCCGAAAAAAAATACTAGCATAACAGCAGTAAACTTTTGTAAGTTACCTATAAAATTAAAAGCAGAAATTAGTTGATTTACAACAGAATCCGTGCAGCTTAAGATAAATTCCATGATATCGTGTACTAGTAAAACCAACAATACATGTGCCTTTCAAGCATCAACTTTAAACTTCTCAATTTTTTATTTTCAAATATGTGGACGTTTATTA
>JAQIXS010004239.1:0-15672 GCA_034700785.1 Rossiulus vilnensis
CTCATTTACAAGATATAGTGCTATTTCCATTTTTAGGATAGTGCCCATTCCATTAAAAATAGTGCTCCATTAAATGACACCCTTAATAAACTTGCTGTGAATATTGTGTTTCCTGAGAAATTTGTTATGTGACTTGCGAGGTTTTGAATGAAAGCAGGACTCTTCATTCCAATTCACTCGTTGAATCTAGAGCCTATTCGGATTCCAACTAGTGGTCTTGGGACGAAATACTTTTCATGTCTTTTTCTTGCCTCTTTGTTGTCACCATCGAGGATTCAATGCCAGACGTCGTTTTTCTACTAAACAAGCGTTTATGTCAATATTAAAACGATGATGGGTACTATACAAATGGCGATGAGATTTGTGATGATCCTCGAGTTTTTAGCAGTCTTCAGCAAACCAACGAAGCACGCTCAGATGGCAAAGTTTGTCCTTTGATCGAGTCGTGTTTTGAAGACCACTGAACGCATGGCAGACACGGATGCTGAGTCTGAAATCCCAAAGATACTTCCAGATTGCCTGCATCTGTTCCAGCTTAGTGCCATTCCATTTTGCACTGTGCTGATAAAGCCACAATTTTCCTCGCCCCATGCATAGTGCATCCTTACTTAGTGATAGCGAAGGCTGACCAACGAAAAAAACGCTGGCTGTTATGAAAATTATTGAGATGGGCAGATTGAATGTTAGACATAACAATTAATGCCCTTGGGACCTTTCAGGAATTCATCGACCTGAAGCACACTCTTAAAACTAACCAAAGGAAAGTCTCCCATCCTTAATGTGGCGTCATCTTACGGCACCAGCCCATCTCAAGCAGATTGCAAATCATAAAAGCTGCTTTGGCGATTAGCACGGTAACTCTGACGAGGAAATCCATTCTTGTAGCATCCAAGGGTATTCGTTGGCCAGCAAAGTTGTTTGCTGCGCCCACTCCTCAAGTCCCACGGATGCCGTGCTATGGGCGCTGGCGCAGCCTGTATCCGCAGCAGGATGTCTCCGTATGGTCCTGTGGGAGAGAAATTACTTGTTGAGACAATTTCATCAGTAATGGCTCATTGTCATACGGAACGCTTTCAGCGTTCAGCCTTTGGAGGCTACATAAGCTTTCAACTGTACTTCAAGAACCCTGCCAGGTTCCACTGACCTCATTGTAAAATGTTTTGCATTTGTCTTAGAATCCCAATGTTCTAATCTGCCTCTGTGTGCAAAACTAAGTTGGCAATGAAGATTCAGGGCTTTCATAACAATTTCGCGAACAGTACAATTATTGTAAAACAGGTTTCTTCCATTTTCTGACTATCCATTCCGGAGTCGAATCAGAGCTATGAGGCATTTCATACCTTCCCAACAGAACATGCCTGGATCTTAAACTTTTTTTCTGAATCTACAGCCACAGGTGGCCGGAGGCGTGCTGGTAGTGAGAGAAGTGCAAGAGGCACAGCATAAGAGGCATCGCAATGCCCTAGCAAAGATAAAGACCAGTCCAGTTCAACGACAGACCGAAAAGAAGGCAGAAGAACTGAAGGGTGATTGGGAAGGGAACCCAGCCGTGGCCGATTACTGAGGTTCTATCCCTGAGATTCAACCCTTGTCTTCCGAATGCAAGGCGGACCTGCTCCCACTAAGCCACTAATTAGCCACCAAAAGATGGCGGCAGTGGGGAGAAGGCAAAAGCCCCTCACCTCTGGAAGCATGGGGCCTAACTCCAGGGCCTCCAAGATGGCCGGCAGCTTCTGGCTGTGGCCATCCCTCTCCAGGGTCTGTTTTAGGGCAGCCTTGAGGCCAGCTAGTTCAGTCTCCAAGTGTCCGATCTGTGCCTCGGTTTCCTACAATTCAGCAAGATATGTGAACATTCAGCAATTTGAATGGGATCTTTGGAGCATGATGGCCACATTGGAGCAAAACCAGACCATCCTTACGCGCTGTGTCCTGCTGCTGTTGTTCCTGCTTCTTAGCGATCGACACCTCTGCTCTGGCGACACGTTGTCATCCTCTGCCGAGCACTTGCCACCATCCCTGAATAAAAACTGGGATGAGAATTTGGTGTTCGGAGGGGTTTAAGGCTTTTCAGAAAGCGCTCTTACCCCCGGGTGCCGTCAAAGTCTTTGCCCCCGAAGCTTTCCCTTTTCATGACGACGTGGCACTGATTTCCGGATGCAGCACATTTGCGCTGTAAAATAAAAAATCGTGGACCTTGACAATGGAGCCTTGAAAAGATTCCAAAGGGAGAAAATTATAGCCCTGAATCAACAAAGCATTAAACGGCTTGTGAACCATGAGAAAAACCGTGAAGGTGGAAGATGAAGACCAAGTGGCTAGGAATAGGCCAAATGTCAGGCCATAGTGATCATGTGCCATTCAGGTAGTGGAACACTGCAACTGGTCAAGATCAACATGAAAGCCAAACTAATATCCAGTAAAGTTAGGAATTGCTCCCACTCCACGAATACGGAGATTGCCAAATTAGCCTCAAGGCTTGTTGGAAACCTGAACCTCATAAAATATTCAAGCAAAGCTAAACGAAATTACGTAGCTATCCACACGAAAGAGTCAATACACCCAAGGTGAAACCAGAAGAATGCTCTCCGAGTAAAGCTGACACATCACCTGGCATTACCTCACAAGAATACAGGCAGGAAGTGGAAACTATGTACGACTAGTATGGACTAGCATGACATTTCAACAAGAACTATGTAAACTGGTGACAGCCAGAATAAGGATGTCCAAGACTACGAGACACTGGGGAGAATGTCTTTTAGTAGATGCCAAATAACTCGGATCATTGAAGTGTTCTTGAGATTTTAACCGATTCTTCCACGGTTACCAACAAAACTGTATAATTACCCGTGGTCGCTTTGCGTTGGGTTCGGAGGCAGTTGCCGTGAGCAGCATCCTCTGGAACATCTCCAGCAAGTCCATCAGGCTGGTCTTCTCCCGTTCCAATTGGTCAATCTTTTCGTTGGCTTCCCTCAGCGACACCTTGCACTGCTTAGTTTGTGGACTCGTTTCTTCTGAAAGAGAAAAACGCAAGCGCGACATCAAGCATTAATGTTGGGTTGGCAAACGTATGAATCCCCCGCATTTCTTCGAGTGCGAGCTCTTAATCTGACCTTCTTTTTTGCCCTCGCTCAAAGCGCGTCTCTTGCTCAGCACCTCCACCACGGCCTCGTTCTGCTTCAGCTTCGCCTGCACGGAGTCCAGCAGCTGCTGGAACTGGTTGATCTCCTCCTTGACGGTGGCGTTAGTGGCGCAGACGCCATTTAACGCAGCAGCTACACGTGAAAAAAGATTTTGTTGCATTGTGGTTTCTTTCCTTGAGAATATCTATAGGGTGCCGAACCATAAGGTGGCACGTTCTCTTGCCCCAATTGTGGACATGAATAAAGATTATTTAACGTTGGGTCATTGGAACCACGTCAGTGTTTCGAATAAACATGTTTCAAAAATTGGTTTTTAAAAACTTGGTCGACAAAATGAAGGACATCAATGCGCTGCTGCCGCACTTGTCACAAGAGAACATGTCGGTAACGTCTATTGGGAGTGCAATATGCGTGAGACGGACGACGTTAAGGAAACATTTCGACACAAACAGTCGTTTGAACGAAATCAAGATTAGTGGTATCAATTTCTATTCTATTCAGTTTCAGAAAAAACCAACTCCTGAAAAGTTGATGTTCAGGCACTTAGTAAGTCACGGTTTGGCACCCCTCATTTGCTAAGTATTACCTTGAAGTTCGCCGATCTGCTGATTCAGCTGTGAGATCGCGGCATCCTTGGCTTTCAGGTCGGCATTCAGCGTGCGCAGCTTATCGCCCGCGTCCTTCAGCTGCTGATTCAGCATGGTCTCGTTCACGTTCTGGAAATATCAGAGAAGCTCAAATTCGGTGCGCTTTCTTAAAGGACTTCGAGGCCTTCGCAATTTTTGGAAAAATCCGCCAGGGCCTAACTAAGAGTAACGAACGGCTACTCGCATCAAGAATCCTTCCTCGGAATGGGACTCACGTTCTGGTGCTGCTGCTTGCAAATCCGCAGCTGCAAAGCAGCTATAAGCTCCTGCGCCTGGCTGTCCGTCATGAAAGCAGGCTTTTCAGTCGCAGTCACCCCGTCCTGCTGCGCCTCAAGGTCGGCGACGCGGCTCTCCAACTGAACGCGTTGGGCGTCCTGGCTCGCGATCTTCTCCTGCGCCTCGCTTTCCGTGTCCAGCGCAGTTTCGAGCCTGACGTTCAGGTCGGATATGACAGCATTCAGCTCCGCGATCGTGGCGTCCTTGTTCTGCAGAGAAACCATACCATCACATAAATACTCCAACATTGGTTCCCGTACAAAAGCCTTAAGTAACGAAAATCTCACTTGGAGAAATGTGAACTAGGCATGCATGGACTTGCAGCAATTATGCAAAATCACAACATACCTCGGATTTCAAGGGGACATTAGATACCGTAGAAGGGTCTCGGCAAGGTTTTAGCCTTTTCTTGTTCGGCAGACACTTGTCTGGATATGAGAGGGCATCGTCAAGCTCGGCATCAATTCGATCCCTGCAGAAAGTGAAAAAGCTGTCAATCCGGAAGACACATAACCACGAGGCAATTAACGGACACCGAGAACGAGGCACAGCTCCCGCACTCACATGTAGTAGTCCTCCATCACCCGCATCTGCGCCGAAAAATGGCTGCACAGCTCCTTGCGGCAGTCCGTCTCCACCTGCATCTTGTCCATCTTCTCCTGGATGAGGCTCTGCTGGAGCAGCTGGATCAGCTCGACCAGGTCCTGAATCTAAGGACACGAGTACACCTGGATTTATTGATGTTCCAGCTCAAAAGCCACCACAGAAAAGCCCGCAGCATGCCACTCACCTTCGCGGAGTAGGCCTCGGTTCCAACCCCCTCCTCTTCCTCGTCTTCGTCGTCCAGAATGACCAGCGAGCCCGACTGCATGGGGTCCTCCTGGGTGTCGCACTGCGTGTACTCCAGGTTGGGCGAGATCCAGAACTCAGACTCGTGTCCGGTGAGGATCTGGCGCAAGAGCTCGATGGAGCAGCGCGTGGGCCGAAACGGGATGGCGAGAAAGTCCAGCGGCCAGGAGAGGAGGACCTGCATTAGAGGTTGCACGGTTGCTTGTTTATTAGAAGATATATGAAAGGTGCCAAGCCATAGCTTACTAAGTGCCACATCGCACTAATTTAATTTCGTTTAAAGGACAACATGTTCAGACGTTGAATTAAGAAAACATCTACGAGTACTTAGTGAAACAAATGTCTTTTTCAGTTATGAATTTTTCCATAGCGCCGTATGTGCCACACATATTGCACCCACAAGGAACGTTCAAAACACACTTCCCTTGTGGAAAGTATGAAGACGTATTTTTGGGGGTCTGACACTTGGACCCTAAGGCTTGGCACCCTTCTTTTAGTGAGCCAAGGGGATGCCGTTAAGCCGACCCAGATTTTCCGCTTTACGCAAAGAGGAGATTACCTTGCTGGCGAGGGCAGAGAAAGTGAGCACGTGGATGGTGGCGTCGTACATGTCGGCCCTCAGGTTGATGTTGACCATCATGAGGGCGCGGCCCCAGCCAGTGAAGTAGTTCTGCAGCAGCCGCGTCAGCTTGCTCTCCTTGTACGGGACGAGGGCATCGCCGCTTCGGATGGCTTCCAGGCACCTGCCGAGGGCGATGATGGAGGCGCTGATCGCCTTTCCTCGGCCGCCCAGCTGGACGTCCTGCACCTTCTCGGAGCTAGCCAGATTGCAGAAGGTCAGCCTGTGCGTGACAGGCAGATAATATTGTTACTGGAGATCGCGAAAACCGCACCATACAGTGCAGTGCAGAGGTAGATTTACACAGGTAATATAGAAAATTGGGGATCCGTAATTGCTAATCAGAGTTTCTAAATCACGACGACTACACAGGATGAACAAGACACCTTACTTACTGGTTCATTTTGGAGGCTTTGAACCACGTGCCGTCTTTCGAGCTTATTATTCGGAGCATGAAGATGCAGTGGCTGGAATCCTCAGGCAGGTGGCTGGTGGCTCGGCGGAGGTTCTCTTGCGCCGTCGTGAACAGCTCGATGGCTTCCGCCGCCGTGAACACGCAGACCTCTTTGGCATCTAAAACATCGAGTTGTGAGAAGCGGTAACATTAATCCGCCACATAAAAGTGATAAAACTTTGAAATCCCTGCACAATAGGCGATTTCTTGGCTTTCCATGACCTTTTGAAAATAAATTTTGTAGCAAAAATAGCACAGCAACAAAATAATTTCTAGTTGCCTCAAGCAGGAACTGCTCTCAAAAATTTAATCCGATTACAATAAATTTGCAGAAATAATTCTCTCCGAAAGAATCAAGAGCCACACTCACCCTTCACATACACTCGGCGGTTGGACCGTTCGCACAAACGCAGCGCCACCCTGCGTTTGGGGGCCTCGCAGTCCAGCAGGTCATAGATCAGCTCGTTGTAAACCTCCAGACAAGAGACCCAAACTGAGTAGTGCAGGTCGTTAGGATCGCCATCGGGCGAAGTGGCCATCGTGACGCTTTCTGGACATAGGAAAAATGTGGTCACGCACAGTGATTGACTACTACCTTGGACACACAGCAGAAAACTACCAATAAATGGAATCTAGTTTCTACTATCAAACTCAGTTATTTTGCAGCTCTAGTAATTTCTGGGCGATTTACTAGATCTATTCTATAGTTGATTGTAAAAGTGATTCACATTAAACTGTCATCGAAGTGAATTACTAGTTAAGTAAGAATCAAATTTAGAACTGAATAACAATTCAACAAGCGAATAATAGCCATCAATGCACAACATTAATGACTCCTCAAACACAGCACAAATTACCACGTTTAAATCCTAGATTTAAGAAAACAGCTGAGGACCCGCAGTCAAAAAAGCAGTTTTAGAAAGTTGACTAGTTTTACATGTTACCTTTGGAGACATCGTGGAGGTCAGGTGTATGAGTGTCATCCCGGTCTTCGGTGGTGGCAGCCTAAACAAACATGGAAATTTGAGCACTTTTGATAATAATTGCGCTTGTGTGATTTTATCTCTGACGTCACACCTTTTGAAGTAACAGCGTTTGAGGCTTACCTTTTTGAGCACAGTGCTGCGCAGCTCGTGTTCGCAGGCCGCATCGTGGGGTCCCACCGGGATGCAGTTGCCGGCCTGCGGTTTGATTTTGATCTCCTTGCACACCGTGGCTTGGATGCGCTTGAAGAGAGCCTCGACGGCCGTGGGTACGAGGCCATAGCAAGTTTCAGATCCTGCAGCCAGTGACAAAACTTGATTAAAAACACCATTGCAAAAACGCCTGCAACATCATGAAAAAGCAACTGACTGCAACTGCGGTTGCTAAACTGGAAGCTCGAATGAGCGAAACGAGTAAGGCAAACCGAAAACTAAACCGCGCTTTTGAGGACATGCAAACTGTGCGTACCAAATTTGATCGTTACGACCGAGAAAAGCATACTTTGCTCATGTTTTGACTATTTTACAAGTTTTTTTTCAAAAATTAATACTTTTTAGGATGCCTTATTTTATTATTCATCTCCACTGCATTTGTACCAAGATAAAGGCAGTGTTGTCAAACTGCATCTGTTTGACAACATAATACAAGGAATTGAAATAATTTCAAACATGTATTACAGTTTCAAAGTTAAGCAGTTTTATGACTTTTTTAGAAGTTATGTGCCACCCTGTTAAGGTCGACCCGTTTAAAAGACAGCTTATTTATCTGGGATGGTGAAGGACTTACCCTGCAAGGTGATGGCATTTTCCGCCGTTTTGGTTCCATAATTGAAAACCAGAAAATTGTCGCCCTTCGCCACCGTGTCAATGACGCCCTTGAAGGCGGTGTTGCAAAGCACCTTTGGGCTGGCATCCTCGGAGAAGATCTTCGAGAAGCGGAACGCCTGCGAACCCACGTTGCACGCCTCAGGAGGGTTCGACGGGGAGTGGATGACCAGCGTGTTTTCGTTGTCGACGGTGTGGAAAACCTGGAGCAGAAATGGTCAGAAGCTATTGAATCTCGCTAAGGAATTCGTTTTTACGGAAAATCTCGTGGAAGTATCCAATGCAAAAGTCATCGGCGCTGCTCACCTTCTCCACGCTCTCCTCTACGCCCACGCCGTGGATCCGGAGGAACACGTCCATTGGTTCGACGACCGGATGCCAAGGGAGGCCAGACAGGCGCGTGTAGGAGTGGTCGGAGAACGCCGTAACTGGCGGTTTGTTCAGCAGGAAGTTTCCGAGGTCCTCATCGCCTGGCATTGTGGATTAACTAATGAACAGTTTTGTTTCCTTCAATTAAACCCTGAGTTTGCAATGATTTAAGGCCGGTTTCGAGTAGCGAACCCGTAACAAGCGCATAGCAGGAGCCCCCAAAGGAAAACGATTCAGCCAGGGAGAATGTCCGTAAATAAAGCCAGCTACCAGTGATTTGCATTTGGGAATTGAGGGAGTTATTTAGAAATGCTTACTGTTATACGTGATGTAGTTTACCTATGCAAAAATTGCTAAACTACAGCTTTTCATAACCTAACTGCTCATGTTTCCTATCAAAAAGTAACATGTCTTGACATGTTAAAACCTACTCTAATCTCTGAATGAAAACTCGATTTTTTGTTTGTTTTTCGTACCTTTTTCCCCCCTCCTTGGTCCAAGCAGCAAGCTGTTGCATGAACGTTAACTGAGGAAGTTCGAACGCGTATCTGCGAGGTCCATTCCAATAATTTCGACCATTTTGCCATTCCAAGATTTCGGAACATTTAAAAGCATGGCGGGAATGGACGTCAACAGCGAGCAATTCTCAACCCTTTACACCAGCGAATAACCGACTGAAATTCGTCATCGGCGATGGGAACACGGGCGATGCATATTAACCCCGACCTTACGGCCTGGATCCTCAGAAACTTCTCAGAACAGCCAAAACGAACGTTTGAAGCAGCTGAAAATACGAACCTGTTCGTCCAGACAAGAAGCGCCGCCTACATCCACGCGCTCGATGACGTCACGGCCGAGCATCTGCATCGCTCTTCAAAACACCTCTGCGAGGAAAGAAAAGCGAAACGTGAGCCCAGAATTCGTTTCTGAACGATGAATTTAGCGCGGGGGAATCAATCTGTGGCCTTGTTTCGTCCCTGGCAGGGCCGGGGAATTCGTGAATTGAGTTTCAAATCACCCCATCCCCTCGATAGGCCTAACGCATCTAAACCCAATGCGCAAGGGTCCCATAAATTCGGGCCTGCCTTTCCGTATTGAATCCTCGCGGGGTGCCCAAGCGATCGGAAAATTTAACATATTCATTCAGTTACGGCTTGTTTTTTATTGAGCTGCAATTCCTTCTTTGCGGTTTCCCAAGGCATTGCATTTTCAACGTGAGGGCTTGGGGCTCTAGACAGATATCAGGCTAAAAACAAGCGTGGGAGCTCTCGTTTCGCGTCTGGCGAGAACAGTAGGTTAAAAGTAGCGTTCTTACCGCGAAATTTGTGGGTTTTCCCAGCTGTCGAAGTTAATTTTTGCGCGGAAAAGTGGATCTGTGAGATAGGCCTATAACGCGCTTTGATCTCTGCGAAACTGCATGGCAAGAACAGCATGGGTATCTGATGTCACGAGTAATCAGGGCGCAGGAAAGCACCTTTATGTTGAGTGGTCGCTTCGCCACCTCAATGCGCATGCGTGTGTGTCAGTGCCAGCATGCAAGCGACCTCACACGTCAGTATGGCGCAGAAAAGCACTTTCATTGGATTGGCTTCATGGAAATATCCCCAAATAAATATGATCGGCATGCCCCGCCATCTCGTGTGATACCTATTTCACTAAAGAGCGCCCCAAAATCTCATTCGATTCTAAGCTTTGAATAGCGGAGATTTGCCCACTTGGTGCGCTGATAGCCGGTCGCAAATTTGGCGGTAATTTTGAAAAGAGATGTAAAATATTGGCGTTGGAAAAAAGCTCACAGAAGCACGAGCAATTTTGCTTTGAAACAAGTTTTAAATGCTAAACTTTTTAAAGTAAAGTAAACATTGAGCGCAAAAAATGGCACAATGTTTAATTTAAAAACATTTTTAAAAAAGAAAAAGAAAATACAAACGCGATCACATTTGGTTGACAAGTTTAAAAGCAAAACGTATTCTGGTCATCATATAGCTGGTGGATTCAAGCGACAGTTTTGGAGGCATTGCGGCGCATCCGCAGCTTCAGCACCAGGGCCATGACAGCGCCGGACAGTTGGATGGACGCGAGCACGTAAAGTCCGCTGTCGTACGCCCCGCTTAGATCCCTCAGATACCCTGTAGGATGACACAAAAATTCATCAGTTTAAAAGTAAACGCATGTTTATGAAAAGCGTTTGGGCTGGTCTTAGTTACCACAAATCAATTTGGTCAAAAACAAATTTGACTAGGAAATTATACGACGTCAATTTTTAATTTTACGTCCCTAACGATCCCTGAACAAACAAAACAATAAAACGCGTTGCAACCACGTCACTCACCGGTCACCGCAGGTCCGATGAAGCTGGTGGCGCCCACTGCGAACATCACGTAGCCATACATGACGGCCATGTCCTTGCGGCCATAAACAGCGCCCACCGAGGTGGGCACCATGAGGAACGTAGCTCCCAGAAACACCCCCATGAAGCTGCTGGCCGCCATGAGGACCCAGTAGCGGGTGGCCATGGTAAAGGCCATCGTGACCGCAGCCCCCATCAGGAACACGGCCCCGAAGCTCAGGATCACGTGATCGAAGGACAGGAAGCCCACAAGCACCCGACCGAGCACGTTGCCGACACCAGACGCCGTGGCCGCAAGCTGGAAGTAAGGCAGCAGGCCCAGGGTGCTCACCAGGTCCTTAAAGATCCCGACGAAGGTGGTGATGGTGAAGCCCCAGGTCAGGGCCATGAAGGATAGACACCAGAAGTCGAGGTTGCTAAAGTGCCTCACGATGCTCTGTGCCGGGGCTTGTGTTGCGGTCTCATTGCCATACTCCGTAATCGAGGTGTTCCGGATCGGGGTGAGCTCGGAGGACGGTTTCACCTTGCAGCCCTGGTCCTCCGGTCCTTCTGCGGCTGCTTCGGCAGAGTCCTGGTCCTCGAGGACCGGCTCGACGGCACTTTGTCGGTGGTCGCCGTAGTCCAGTGCTTCTAGCAGTGGCTGCTGCAGAGCCATCTCCTCCCTGGGTTTCGGCTCAGGAAACACGATGCAGCCGATAAGCAGGATGTGGGCCGAGATGCCGGCGTAGAGCAGGGAGGCTCCGCGCCACCCAAAGGTCCCAATGAGCCCCTCCAGTATGGGGCCATAGATGAGCGTGCCGACGCCACCGCCCACGAACGAGATGCTGGTGGCCTTGAACAGGTGCCGCTTGAAGTAGCGGGCCACGGCTGCGACGCCGCCCGTGAGCATGAAGCCAAAGCCGATGCCTGCGGACCGTGAAAGATTCAGTTGAATTCAAAAGATAAAAGATTCTTTGAGCCTGGAGATGTTTGTGACGTCTACTCGAATTATGCTGAGTCAGATTGGCAGCTGTCACCCACTCCAATCAAACAATCCCACACACTGGTTCACGTAAGAGCAACTGGTTTAATAATTAACCTTTGTTGAGTTCACTAAGGGGCATTATACAATGATCAACATCCTACTCTCTTACAATAATGATCGAATGTGTAAATAGAATCTATCTCGAATTAAAACATCATTAAAGTATTAATATAAATCCAGCAAATCTAGGAAGCAATCAATTATATAAGTACAACATCATATCACTTCTCAAGAATGATCAAAAGCTCCCATTCCACTTATACTCTATAATAAAGCAATCATATCACTCACAACTTCCATTTCATGCCCAAATGTTAGTAGAAACATGCATACATCCCGACGCAGCCGTTGGCCAACGCTCGCCTCGCTCCCTCTCCTTTAAATGCCACCTGAACACCTGTATATATACCAAAAAACGGGCACAGCAGCGCCCCACAAGAATGCTTCCATTTCTTTAATCAAAATCCCCTGACTTTCTCATATGTTGCCTTACCCGTCACCTGTAGGGTTCCCCATCGACTCGTACATAGTTGCCATGGAATTTGGGCAATACATTTATTTAGGAAAGGGATTCTGCCAAGGTGCCCCCATCCTTCCGGTTCGACTCACCTCCCAGCACACCGTAGGTAACAATGATCAAGATCAAGGAGTGTGACAGCATCATGGTGATGTAGGCGACCATCAGGCAGCTTCCGGCAATGAAAAGCACGTTCCTGGCGCCGATGTACGGCATGACCATGCTGGAGAGTGGAGCTGGAGCAATCGGAAGCAATTTAAGTTTTTCAAAATTCTTGAGGACGGACTCCTGCACGCTTCGTACTGACCTGAAGAGAACATAAACATGGTGTTCAGGGCCCCCAGCCACGCGGTATAGCTCCTCGACTCCCCGAAGACGTCCAGGAACTTTACGTAGAAGATTGTGACGCTGGGGTAGAGCATGCCGAGGATGGTGGTGTTGCAGAAGACGGCGAAGAGGACCACCCAGGACCATCCCTTGTCCACGCTGTGGCCAGAGCGTGCCATGGAGGAGTTGCTGGTTGCAAGTGGCGAAGATCGGGCAGCTTGGCTCTAAACCCTGAAGAAAAGAAGGCCTGGAAGAATACCGGTTCACATCTCAAAAAAGCAATCGGACATACCTGCCGCTGATGCCGATGAACAAGACTTCGCTGTTGAAAGAACGTCTTGTAGTTCTAGGATTTGTCAATGATGTCTGTTATGCTCACTGATTTGTCTATTTTGTAATTATGAGACAATTCTTTCCATATCTGGAAACCACTTTCTTGATGGAACATTTGAGTTTTTTTTAGTGAGCTCAAAAGTTCTCGAGTGCAACTACATATTTTTTTAGAAGGATTGAAGACAACAAAAAACAAACAAACACGAGTAACCCAATCAGCTAGCTAAAAAACTGCGTAAGTATAATCGCAGCAAAAGTTTTCTTCCTTGGACTAATTGACCCCACAACCGTGCAGCATCAGTGTAACCATATACGCCATTATCATGTATCAAAACTTAGTCCTACAAGCCGAGTACTTATTAACGGTATCAATTACACTTTGATTACAAGTGTAATTAAGTCGCAATAATTGCCATCGCCGACCTATGATCGCAATATTGACGCTCCAAAGCAATTCTTCAACAAAAATACTAAAGGAGCAACCGACTCACAAAATTTTGATCAATAAAACCGGTTTAACGATCAGTTCAAGAGAGATTTTCTGCATTTATACTTGAAATCAAAAACCGTGCGATTTCAGTCTGGTTCAGTGAATTAACAGCATCGAAATGCCCGATAAGCTTAACGGCCGATCAATAACCTTTCCATGGCTTCATGTTGTGTCTGGATGGGGTCGCAATATTCACGCGTGGGGTTAGCGACTCCTAAATTCCAAATGTGATACATATAACTAACAAATATGCATAATTTTTTTTAATATCGAAGACTACTAAATTTCATTTACAAGTCAAATACGTTAGCTTCCCAGTTAATTAACGGGAGTAGGTGGACATGGAATGATGAAATCGATAAGCAGTAATGTTTCAAGTACGCATAATTTCTCACAAAATGTTAATTTCGGGTTCGCTTTAAAAAAATTTTAGGAAAACTTAAGAAATTGGCGTTAAACTAAAAATTGGAGCTACGATTACAGCATTAATAAAAATAATTTAAAAAACCTGAAATATTTGGGATGTGCAGAAGTCTGAGATGCGCGCAACTACGAGACCCTTGCGCCAGTCGGACAACATATTAAATCTTCGGCCGCAAGAGGCTTGTGCTCCTTACCGCTCGGTGGTGACTCGTCAGAAGTGGATCCTGCTCACATGCTCGGGTTTTTCGCACGATAGTTCTGCCACCGCCGCTTGTCATCGAGTGCCAGCACGACTCAAATGCGACAGCAGCCGGGTGAAGGATACCGCTTGCCCTTCACCCGACCCACTGATCTGTTTACAAATTAGTGGCCGAGGATTTTTTCTTTTGAAGGTCTGTGTTCGATAGTTCGTGAGATGTCATCCGAAACTGCTTCACTGCAGGGGCGAAGGCAAATTGCCAATCTCCGCTTTGCAATCTTGGAAAAGGTCCTTGTAGTCCTCGTGCTCCTTGATCAAGACGATGATGAGCGGCCGGGTCATCTCCCTGGCCTCGCCGAGGTCCTGCAACAGAAACCGCTGTCACTCGCACAGGTTTCCCCCAGAAATAAATATTTCAACTTCCCTGAATTCTCCTCGACATTTCCAGGTTTTTGAATAAATTAACATAATCACCTAATCAGGGATGCATGACTTGACTTTGATTTGACTTTGGTGCATTCTAAAAGCTACCTAGCAATGGGGTCTACTGGATTTCGAATTGCTTGCTTTTCAAAAAAACGTTTCCATTAAAAATCTCGGTTTTAAACAATTCTGGCCTAGGGCGTTCCATTATTAGATAAATCTCAGCAATAGTTATCACTGAAATACAGTTCAGAATCCATAATTCATAATCACTTTATAAATGTTAATAACGGGAAAACCCGTAGGCGAAGTTTCTAGAAAAATCAATCACAAGTTACGGTATTAACCATTATTTCTTAACAAAAGGGAGCTGAAGAATTATAAAGGAGCCGGAAAACTCGACGGGAAGACAGTCCCTCCAAAATTAGGCCAACGCCGCTCTCCTATCCGTCTCAATTTCACTCTCACAGCCTCTTATATTCCCTTCCCAGAACTGCCTTTTTTAATTGACGATATCCCAGGGTAATCAGAGACTTCTGAAACCATGACAATCAGGATTTCGAGAGCGACCGCTCAAATTTGCTTCTAGAATAACGGACATAGACAATTATTTCACCGACCCAAGGTTCACTTACATGCTTAGATGGAACGTAGCAATACGGCATTTCCAGATTTTCACACACGGCAGGCATGTGGCACATGATCTCTATGGGGGTGACGTCACCGGCCAGCAGCACGATTCTGTGTGTCCAGTTAATAAAACGAGAAACAAACATGAAAGGAATCACTAAAGCAAAAATTGAGCAGTTATTAAGAGCAGCAATGAAGCAGAAAATGATGGTTTTCAATTGTGCTAATACTTTTAATAAGTTTGGCAAAAAAAAATTGCATTAGTATTTTTTGGCATTATTCGCAAATCATTTTAATTTCTGTGATTTTTCTTCGGGTTTTGTGCGGGTCGGAATTAAGCAATTCGGCACGACAGTGCGCGGGCAACATTTTCAAGAAATCTACACAACTTAAAATGAAAGAATTACTGTCACCGATTCCAATTCGCTCCAGTGTTCAGTAAAACAATGAATTTCTGGGTGCAACATTCGTATGATACTGACCCCCGTTCGCCCTTCCGGATCTGCGTCTGGACAGTCTTCAAGCCGCACAGGAGGTATTTCTTGACTTTCGCCGCTGCAAAGAAGAACGTGACAGTTATTTCTTGTTCAGGTAGGTAATTACAATGATACTTTTAAAAGCGCTTTTGGCTATAATTCGGTTTACGGGATTCAGATATCTGACATGGCAGTAGAAGGTAGTATACCCTTGCGCAGAAAACATCCGAATGCCATACGCCTTCCCGTTGTAAAAAAAAAAAAAAAAAATTTCGGCAACCAGTAACGCAGGGTAGCCATGCATGGAAGCCCCGTTTA